>PVIH01009588.1:0-81334 GCA_004025045.1 Sigmodon hispidus
GTCAGTGGGACCATAGGACTGTCTGCTCCCTGCCCAGGGAGGGGATGGGGAGTTTCAGAGAAGAAAAATGACCAGATGTGTTGGGAGGGGGAAGAGACCTTGAATAAGGATATACAGGGATGGAAAAAAAAAATTCAGAGGGAAAGATGAACACAAAAAAATGTATGTGTAGCAATCTTATTTGTATTTCCACCCTTGACAAGCCATGCTTATCATTCTTATCCTCTGTATAGTTATTGTTAACTCTTCCACATTTTAAATTCTTTTTACTGTGTTTTTTTTTTTTGATAAATACAAAATAAAGAAGGAAAAAAAAAGAAGATTTGAGCATAAGTATGTAAATATAAATGGCCTTCATATACATAGCATGTGAACATTACATATGCATTTTAAATACAGATATATGTATATCAATCAATGCAGGGTATAAAGGACTGATTCACAATAGTAACTTAAGTGGTTGAAATGATGTCTCCGGGTTAAGAGCATGTACTGCTGTTGCAGAGAGCCCAGATTCAGTTTCCAGTACCCACATGGGGTTGCTCACAACCACTTACAATTCCAGCTCTAAGGGATCCAACACCCTTGCCTGAACTCTGCAGTTACCTGCACTCACAGGAGCATGCTCCCATGTGCACATGTATGAAGGGACACACACACACGGACACACACACACATACACACATGTGCGCACACACACACATCTTTTAAAAATATGTAAAAACATCAATGCATCATAAATTCAATGCAGCCATACAGACCATAAACAATGGGCTTCTAACTACAGATAGGAGATGGTGTTTGCTGTCCTTTGCTTGGTGCTGTAGAATTTACCAAGAGCCCCACATGCTGGGTAACACTCACCCCTGACTGTGTTCCACCATATAACCTTTAGTCTTTTAAGGTAGAATCTTGATCAGATTTTGTTGTTTGAATCAGTCAACTTAGATAAACATCTCACTTTGATGTGAGTTTTTTATATGTTATCAATATTATTTGTTAATAAAGAGATTTTGGGGGCCCATGGCATGGCATTTTAAAAAAAGACAAAAAATCGAAGGATAAATAAAGGGAAAGGAGGGTGGAGTCAAGAGAAAAGCGATCTAGCCACCCAAAAAACAAAACATAAAAAAAAATCCACAGGCCACATGACAAGACAAATTAATAAAAATAAGTTAAATTAAATACAAAAACTAACAATATGCTTAAGCCATAGGCCAAACACCATGTAGTTAATATAAACATCTAAGTCATTTAAGACTAACCAACAACCAAACTACAAGTGAGTTCATACCTAGAGATTAAGCCTAAAAGTGTAAACCAAAAACTTCTTATAACATCAGCTCTTTTGCTCTAATGTAAAATAAATAATAAACTTCTGACTTCTTTCCATCTCAAGCAGTATAGGGCCATTAGAGCTGTAGGAATGATCAGTTTTTTTGTTTTGTTTTGTTTTGTTTTTTTCTACAGAAGAGTTAAAAAAAAAAAAAAAGCTCTAAAAGTTTTGGAAGAAAAATGGCTCTATTAGCTGGTACAATGACTATCACTAAATATGTCTAAAGCAAGGAATCTCAACCTGTGGGTCACATATCAGATATCAAATATTTACTTTACAATTCACAGCAGTAGCAAAATTTCAGTTATAAAGTAGCAATGAAATAATGTTATGGTTGGGGGTCACCACAACATGAGAAACGGTATTAAAGGGTCACAGTATTAGGAAGGTTGAGAAACACTGCTCTATAGTTTAGTTGTACTTATTTTGTGTTAGGCTTTTATTATGGCTACTGAAGAAAATACACACTTCCATAAGCTATACATTTTTCAAAAAAGAAAACTTTTAGTTCATGGTGAAGTACCCAGTACTCCCCTCCCATACAAACACACATACACACACACATACACACATCAAGGCAATGTCTTAAAAATTTTTATAATAAAAAACAGCATTTATTCCATAAGTATAAATAATAATGAAATACAGAGACACTAATTGATATCTCTAATTACAACCAGAGGCATAACATAGTCTTCACTCTTCCTGACCATTTTAAAAAGACTGTTTGTTGGGGGCTGGAGAGATGGCTCAGCGGTTAAGAGCACCCTCTGCTCTTCCAGAGGACCCGGGTTCGATTCCCAGCACCCACATGGCAGCTAACAACTGTCTGTACTTCCAGTTCCAGGCAAAACACCAAGGCAAATAAATAAATAAAGTTTTTTTTTTTTTTTAAAAAAAAAAGACTGTTTGTTATATTCATCTTTATGTATTAATTGAGATCAGTATTTTTAAGTGTTGGTAATTTATATTGTTTATGTCACTAGAACTCATTGCTTTAAAAACCATTTCTCAAAGATTGTCCTTATTGTGAAAAGATGGGCCATGGATGAGCTAACTACTAATATTTCTCTAACACTGTTATACAAACTCAGAATGAAAGATAAAAATAATCACTCAACATTCTTAAAAATATTATCTTCATATATTTTGTAAGACAGTTTACTGAAAAAAGACCAGAGCTTTAAAAAAAATTGTTAACTTACTGTATAGAGTAGTCATTGAAATAGCTTGTCTTGTCATGATCTACCTCCATGTGTTAAAACCATAAAAAAATCTTCATATAATCCACCACTTTCAGCTTAAAAGACTTAACAGTAGACATCTAAGAAATGTGAAGTTTCTGCTTAACAGAAAAAAAAAAAATTCTAAAAGTTCTTAGAACTGAATACACCTGACAACCCAGCAATGTCTGCGGGTAGCTGCTAGTCTGTCTGCACTTTACAAGGCTCATTAGATTTAGGTCTGAAAGAAGCACTTTGGCCTGGGAGTTCTTGAACTAGTGAATGCCTCTGTGAGTTGAAAATGTTCAGGATCAGACACGGACTTTCAAAGCCATCGTGCCATTCAGTGGAAATATTGCAAACTGCATAGGAACAAGTCCAGCCTTGGCTAGGTTCCTCTGCTGGAGCTCTAACCACAGATGCTTAAGCCCATGTTCACTAAGTCCTCTGCTGTATCCTTAAAAATGACCTCTTTATACGTGTATGTTTCTTAAACAGGACTGTACAGAGATATATTCAAAGACATTAGAGTCCTGAAGAGAATCTAATTTTTATAATTTAATTTAGTGCTATAATTTAAACAGTAATCTTTAAAAATTAATATAGTATACTAGCTGACTTCAGAGTAATTGTCCAATACCAATAAAACTAAGAAAACTAGAAGCAGAGTTAATAATAATAATAATGAGGTAATAAATGACATGCCTGCCCCAAGAGAATGTCTAAAGCATTGCACACTATTAAAATGATGATCTCCTCATTAGGAGATCATTAGACCATCTCTCTTCTACTAGTTAGTCAGTAGAACTGGTTTGTTTGCAGTGAAGACCCTGACTAGTCTACTGCCTGGCTTCATCTAATGTTTCTTTTTCTCCATAATGCTAGCTGCCACTGCCCAAACAATTTGAAGTTCAACTCGTCTATAAATATTTTATAATTCAGTTTTCCAATGCAAGTGGAATCATAATACACAGATCATTCTGAATATTAATGCTTTTCACTTAACAGAATTATCTTAGAAATTCATCCCTAATAAAACAACAAGCCTACAGCACAACCTATAACAAGTATTTACTAGTCCATCATGTGATAGTATACTATAATATACTCAGTCAGTTTCTGACTGGAGGACGTTTGGAGTGTTCCGCTTCCTTTATAACTACAAACAATGCTTTGAAATGTGCTAGTGCCTTCTCTATGCATACATGAACTTCTAGGAAGATAAGCCCTACCTGATGAAATCCACAGCACATGCCCAATTATTCTTCAAAGAAATTAATCAGTTTACACCTATGATAGATACATGCCTGCTTCCACTACTCTTTCTGACCTGGTAAATTATCAAATTGGGCCTTTTGCTAGATGGTTGCAAATTTTTTTTATGTGTTAGAATTCTTTTTAGCTCTTTGACATGTATCATCATACTCTTTTTACCAGAATTTCTTATTTTCATGTATTCACATGTAGCAAAATTTTATTTCATTTTTTTCTGGCATTTGTGCCTTTAACCCAAGAAAAGCCTTCTATTCAGAAACTACAATAAAAAGCTGGCCTTGGGACTGGAGGAGACATGGCTCAGTGGTTAAGAATACTTGCTGCTCTTGCAGAAGACTCAGGTTTAGTTCCCAGCGCCCACAGGGTGCCTCACAGCTATGTGCAACTCCAGTTCCAGGGGATCCGATGCCTTTAATGGCCTCTGAGAGTATCAGGCATGCACACACACACACACAAGCAAAACACCCATACACATAAAAGAAAATAAATATTTTTTTAAAAGCCATCCTTGTCTATTCTTCACGCATTGTCAATTCAATATTCAAGTGTTAATTCAATCGGAATATATTTGCAAAAAGACTAAGGGAAGTGTGAGCATAGCTTTTTCTCGATAATGAACTGCCACTGTAGTGGCAATTAGGCCTTTGACTGATGGCTTCAATGCCAGCTTATTCCCACACTCAGTTCTGTGGAAGCAGGTTTGGGTTACCTTCTGGACTTTCTGCTGGACCAAAAAGTAGTACCAAGCTGTTTTAATATTTATACCTTCAGCATATACTTTGAATTTAAAATATGGCAGAGTTAAGTTACTTTTATTTTTGTGATTTAAGACTTTATCTTTAATTATGTGCATGTATGTATACCTGTATGTATATACGTGCAGGGGAGTACAACTGCCCTTCGGATGTGTGATCTCCCTAAAACTGGGCTTACAGGCAGCTGAGAGTTAGCTGACATGGGGCTGGGAAGTGTACTCGGCCCTCTGTAAGAGCACAAGTGCTCTTAACTACTGAGGCATCTCTAGGGCCCTCCTCCTCCTCGTCATCATCTGTGTGTATGCACACACTAACGTGCTAATATCCGAAGGTCAGAAGATGACACTGTAGAGTCAGGTCTCTCTTTCCACATTTACATGGGTCCCAGGGAATGAACAGCAAACGTGTATTTGCTGAGCCATATTGCCAGCCCCAGCTAATTTTTTTTATTATGTATCAGAAGATTAAAGTTTTTCATGAAAAGGATTTCTGTGATGGTAATATTCAAAGATAAACTACATTTTCCACTTATAACTAAAAGACGACAACATTTGCTTGGAAGCACCATGTGCAAAAGCTGTGGAGGATGAGGGAAGCTGTGCTCTGAAGGCTTGCTGAGAAGGAAGTCTGCGTGCCGACCTCATCAGCATCCATTGCTTCTCTTCTTACACACTTTCCTTTCATATTTTTTTAAGATTTATTTATTTATTATGTATACAGCGTACAGAAGAGGGTACCAGATGTCATCACAGACGGTTGTGAGCCACCATGTGGTTGCTGGGAATCGAACTCAGGACCTCCGGAAGAACAATCAGTGCTCTTAACCTCTGAGCCATCTCTCCAGCTCCTCCTTTCATAATTATTATGTCATGGCTCTTTTTGTTGCTTTTGTTTAGATAAGAGTCTCATGTAGCCCAGGATATCCTCCAATTCCCTCGATTACTGAAAGTTATCTTGAATTCCTAATTCTTCCACTTCCACTCCCAAAGTGCTGGGATTGTAGGCATACAGCAGCATACCCTTTGAAAATTTCACATCTCTTCTGCTTAGTACTCACATGCTCACACCTTAGGCTGCTATGATGATAATTCATACCTGTTTGATTTCTTCAACAGCCAGAGCAACTGAGAACAAGACTGCCTGACCAGAGCTGCCCTGACAGGAAATGTGACAGGCTGGGTTAGGCCACTGCATATGTAGTCCATCTCCTTCACCATCGACCAACTGTAGCCTGAAGTGAGAAAAAAAAACCTGTAAGTTTCTGACTGGAATCTTGGAAGTCAATTAAAAAAAACTAAAATTACCCAGAAAGACAACGCAGTTAATAATTTACAGATGAAACCCTAGAAGTTCACAAAATCTCCATGAGTTCAGAGTGAATTAAAACATGACAGTGCAAGGAACATTACTTTTATTTGTTTTTAATGGTGCTGGGTGAAGTCCTGGGTCTTGGTCATGCTAATCAAGTATCCCATCTTTAAGTCACCCAACACAATTAAATGTTGAGGACAGAGCTGTGTTCTTCAGCCACACTCATTCTTCTGGCCCCTAGAGGTTGAAAAGCTCATATGTACTTCAGCTGACATATGGAGTTTGCTGCATACTATATGGAAAAATAAGCCAGAGTATGGTAAACTTTCACTAAGAGAAACTAGGTAAGACACAACTTTGGTTCTACATCTTGCAAATAAACATTTCCCATGGAAGCTTGTGGACAGCTGTCATCAGGCTCTGTGTGAAGTGGCAGAAGGCAGGGTACACACATCTAGAAGGTGAGATCATTCCTTTAGGCCCTTAGTCTGCGTGGGATAATGACTATGTAGAATTGACTCTGTGAGATTGACTGTGTGAGATGATTGACTTGTGAGATAATTGACTGTGTGGGATGATTGTGTGGGATGATTGACTGTGTGGGATGATTGACTGTGTGAAATGACTGACTGTGTGGGATGATTGACTGTGTGAGATGACTGACTGTGTGGGATGACTGACTATAGGGAATTATTGACTGTGTGAGATGACTGACTGTGTGGGATGATTGTGTGAAATGACTGACTGTGTGGGATGATTGTGTGAAATGACTAACTGTGTGGGATGATTGACTGTGTGGGATGACTGACTGTGTGAGATGAATGACTGTGTGGGATGACTGACTGTGTGGGATGATTGACTGTGTGGAATGACTGACTGTGAGAAATGACTGACTGTGTGGGATGATTGACTGTGAGGAATGACTGACTGTGTGGGATGACTGACTGTGTGAGATGACTGACTGTGAGGAATGACTGACTGTGTGAGATGAATGATTGTGTGGGATGACTGACTATAGGGAATTATTGACTGTGTGGGATGACTGACTGTGTGGGATGATTGACTGTGAGGAATGACTGACTGTATTGGATGATTGACTGTAGGGAATGAATGACTGTGAGGAAAGATTGACTTTGTGGGATGACTTTTTAGTTCTGTATTCACGGTACTACTTGTACAACTGAATGATATTTTAATTAAAGAAACAGTGAACACTTGGTTAGAATTACCACCTTCATTGACTTTCTCAGGATGCCATCCTGTTGTCCAACCCAGGGAAAAGGTCACATCTGGAAAGAAGGATGTCACAGTGTCTAGAAAGGCTTTGGCATCCACTACTGTGCTGCTTCCATTTGGCCCAGGAAGAATATCAGCATTCATCCACACGGGGCGCTGCAGGTGCTGCCTCACATTGTCCAGGAACAACATGGATGCTCTGACCGATGCCAGACTGAAAAAAGAGTTGTGACCAATGAGTTGTCCTGTACTAAGAAGGTCTAAAACTGTTCTTAAATTCAAAATACAAATATAAAATGTCATATGGGTGAGAGGGCAAGATTAACCCACACAACTTACCTCAAAATATTTATGCTTGTTTTTCAGTAAAAGATCTTACAGATATTACAGCGATTGGAACAATGCCAGCACTTACGAACCAAACAGGGGCTTCAAAACCCCACATTTGGGTCACTACATGTGAAATGATGTGAGAAAAGATATCTATGTTTGCTTTTCATTAGCATCTAGGGAATAGCAGGTACAGTAGAGCATTTCCTGAGTGTGGTCCCTGCCACATCCCAGTCTT
Organism: Sigmodon hispidus; assembly: GCA_004025045.1. Classification (NCBI taxonomy): domain Eukaryota; kingdom Metazoa; phylum Chordata; class Mammalia; order Rodentia; family Cricetidae; genus Sigmodon; species Sigmodon hispidus. The sequence continues at coordinate 7,705 of PVIH01009588.1, forward strand.
TGATAAGAGTAACACTTGAAATCCCTTGGGAGACAAGGTCTCTTTACTTCATGCATGACTGAGTTTGGAGACATAAACACATTTCATAGAATGCCTGGAAAGCATAAAATACATGTTCTAAAGCTGATACAAACTTGGTTCTTCTGTGCTGTGAGTATCTTCTGGGGAATGAGGGAGGATATCTCAGTGCCCCTTCAACAGTGGCCCACCTTCCCTCCCAGTACTGCTGAGACTTCATAACAGCTTCTGTGGTTCCGACTTCTTTAGCTGTTGGTTTCTGAAACAAGGTCTCACTTAGCCCTGGCTTCAAACTCAGAAATCTGCTTATCTCTGCCTCCAAACCCTGGGATTAAAGGTGTGTGCCACCACACCCAGCTTGCAAAATAGTAAGTTTAGTACTCATTTTTACTTTGTGTGTGGTGTGTGTCTTACTGTTCTCAAATACACACACACACACACACACACACACACACACACACACACACACACACACACACCAGCTTAACTGAAAAACCTCACTACTTTCACCAAGAGAATAGCTCCTGTGCTATTGTGATGGAAACCAAGAACCCTGGAGATGGGAGACATTGGCTCTTCCTGAGGATGGGCATGTCCATCTGTGCTTCTCTCTTGTGCTTTCTACTTTAAGGGGAGAAATTTTATTAAATCTTGTGCTAAAACCAAAGACACATGGCACTGGGCCTCCAGGCTCCTTTGCCTTGCATATTCTTCCCACTGTCTTTGAAATGGACACCCTGGATTTTAATGGATTACTAAAGTAAGTTTTAGGCAGGACCTTTTAGATTCTAATTTAGATCCTTCTATTTCTCTGTAATGCTTCCTGCCTTTTTATTACATTGATGCCTGTTAAAACCTCAAATCTAAAATCCGCAAAGAACCACAGAAGATCCCAAATCAGCAGAAAATCAAAGAAAAAGAGGGAAGCTAGATGGGCAAGGTGGAGCATGCCTTTAATTCCAGCACTCGGAAGGCAGAGGCAGCTCTGAGTTCAAGGCCAGCCTGGTCTACAGAGTTCCAGCACAGCCAGGATTACACAGAGAAACCCTGTCTCCAAAAACAAAACAAAACTAGATGCACCACAATACCTGATCTCAAAGCATATAAAACCAACAGTGCTGGCCCATGCCTGTAATTGTAGCAGATGCTGAGGTGGGGGGTGGGGAGGACAATACCAGGACTATGTGGAGAGTTCAAGATCGTAACTCAAAAACAATCTAAACAGAAACAATAGCAAAACCCTGCAAAGCTACAGCAAATACAACAGCCTATACTTAAGGTCAGACTCTGAGATGCTCTGGAGAGACTCACATCCAACACTCAGTTCCCAGGCTGTGGCACTATTTTAGAGGCCATAGAAGGGCTTTTACTGCTAAGTAGATTCCAGGGGCAGCCTGTGCGGGGCTCTCCCTGCACCCAGTCACAGGTTGCTTCTTGCTTTGCTGCCATGTGAACATTGCCTCAGACACCATCCATCACCTACAGCAAGGTAGACTGAAAACCCTCTGAAACCCTGAGCCAAGGTTTGACAGATATTTCTGTCAAATAGTTTGGTCACAGCAATGCAAAAGGAAACTAATAAAGAATGAGTATTTACCTTATCCTATGGTCTTAGATATTTTACCTAAAAACTGAAGGCCACAGAATAAAAACCATCCCCCAAATTATAATGAATAATTTAAAATTATATTTTAGAGGAAAATAATCTTTGTTAAAACCCCAAGCAGCTAAAACTCCAGATAAAATGTAAACATCACCATATGTTACTAAATGATAATTATGCCCTATTATAATCAAGTGTTATCATTGGTATGCTACATAAAATAACCTGAAAGCACAAAACAAGATCCACTAAAATGCCATTCAGCTCCACTTACAGAGGGAAGTCAGTGGTTTGCTTAAGGACTCAGGCTGGCTATATGGCTCATCTGATGACCGGATTTGTCATCTAACATTCACTTAGGTAGAAGGAAGTAACAGACTCCTGCAAGTGTCCCGTGATCCCTACAGGCCTGCTGTGGTGTTTACACACACACACATACACACACACACACACACACACACACACACACACAAATGTTCACTCAGACTGGGACAGACTGGGAATGTAGCTCAGTGGTGAAGCACACACTTAGCACGTACAAGGTCCTGTATGTGATGCCAAGCACTACAGATTGAGGGTGGGGGGAATAAGCTCTCAACATCCAGCCAGACTGATGGTTCTCCACTACCAACCATTTGACCACAATCAGGCTATCTATCCCCTCAGCCTCCATTTCTTCATATGAGGTAAGAACAATACTTCTTGGAATTTTTATGGAGATAATACGTAAAATACATATACAGCTTTCAGAACTTTAACTAACATAGGAGTCCTCTATTTCTGCAGAGCAGTGTTGTGGGACTATGTTCTGGTATACTGTAAATATTTGTCTTCCTATTGCTCTAATAAAGTCTTGATTAGCCAAAAGGCAGACAGGAAGTATGGGTGGGGCTATCAGACAAAGAAAACTCTGGAAAGAGGAAGAGTCAGGAGAGATGCCAGCAGACACATAGGAAACAAAGCCAGGATGCTGCTCTGAGAAAAGGTACTAAGACACATGACTAAGCAATATAAGAATCATAAGTTAGTTTAAAAGCAAGAGCTAGCTAGCAATATATCTGAGCCATAGGCCGATCAGCATGAAATTAACGTAAGCTTTTGTGTGTTTCTTTGGGACTTTGGGACTGCTGGTCAGTATACCCACAGTTCCTTATAGCCCTATACTACTCAGGGCTACACGGAGCTGTGAGTGGGTCTGGATCTTTATATTACAGAACAGTGCACACTCCTAGTCGCTGAGCCATCTCTGCAACCCATTCATAAAACGTTGTATACTGCTCTTGCAAAGGATCCAAGTTTGGTTCCCAGCACCCATGTTGGGGACTCACAATCACTTGTAATCCAGGTCGAGGGAGTCTTAAGCCCTCAAATTGCTTCTGAGGGTACTTGCATGCATGTACACACATACATATACATACACTTAATTAAAATAAATCTTATAATTTTTTTTTTTAGTGGGCTGGCCCTTCTGTGGGTCACTAAAGTAGCAGCCAGGACTTACAAATGCACAAGCTAATCTACAGGAGCCAAAGATGCTCTCCCAAGCAACAGCAAACACTCAAAATACCACACACGTGGAGGAGAAGGAAGAAGAGGAGGAGGAGGAGAAGGAGGAGGAGGAGGAGGAGGAGAATGGGCCTAGGTTTAAACTGCCAACCTCTACAGATTAGTCCAGGACCTGAGGCTGGCTCAGCAGTGCTCCCCAGCAGTGCTCCCCAGCCCCAGGTGACTCCCTCAGCTGCTCCAGGTCTAAGACTGCTAACAAGCCACTCACTGCTTGAAAAGCTCTCTGGTTCTCAGATGATTCTTTAACTCACATGTTCTTGTCAGTTCAGACTCCTGTACATGGGGTTCTATGCAGCTACTTGTCACAACACGTTTGTTGGGCAATCACCCACAAATGGTGATGGTCACCTTAATAATCCTACAAAATTTTCAAATCCTTACTCACTTCCTGAGATAATTTGATTTTACAGATTTTATGTGTGTGCTACACGGATGCGGGTGCCTGCAGAAGCCAGCAGAGGGTGTTGGATCCTGGCTGGAGTCACAGGCTGCTCTGAGCTGCCTGACATGGGTGCTGGGAGCTGGTCCCCTGGAAGAAGAGTAAGTGCTGAGCTGCCTCTCCAGCCCAGAGAGATTCATGCTGAGGTACAATTCAGAGACGAGTGGATCTGCCACCATTTCTGTGCTTGAATGGCAGTGGCTGCTGGAGGCTTGTGATAAACCATTCTGCCTCCCAAGACTCCAGACATCATAGCTCTACATTGCCAAAAGCAGTAAAAGGCCAAGCAAGGGCCACTGGGAGGGAAATGACATTTATTTCTGCTCACATGGTCAATTCCTGAAAAACAGTATTGTAAAAGATGCTTTGATTACTGAAGGCTTTCAGATAAGCTTCTTACCTAATGTAAAAGAATCACATGGAATATACATGCACTGACTAACAGAGACTGAGAAAAGTGCTTTCAGTTTGTCATTAATGGTATGACAGTCACATGTGAAATACTCCTTTATATAAACTGACTTCAGCATAAAATTTCATTTTCAGTTGAATAAGATATAAGAATAGGTAGTCAAAGACAGAGACACATGTGTTAATGTTTTTCCTGAAAGTGAGTTCTGTAACAATAAGAAGCAATTTGTACAAATACCTCTTGAAATCCAACTTGATGCCCTTGTTGCTCTTCATGACCTCAGCCAGCCACTCCTGCAGAGTGTTATCACTGTTTGTCTCAGGAGGATGGGCCATGATTGGTTGGCCATGTTCTGATCCATCACTAGGAAGAAGGACATCAGCCTCTATCATGTGGGCAGCACCTGCCCGAGTAAGAGAGCTATGTTACTGCCAAACAAGGACAGAACTATAGGAGAAGCCTGTCAGTGCCTGTGTAAGAAAGAAGGAAAGAAATGTCTACCACGTAAGTGCTGAATGCCAGGCATTGTACGGAGCCCACATGTTATTCTTACATCACACAGCTCCAGCCATTATTTTACCTATGAATCCTTTCTAATATCTAGGAAGGTGCATAAAGAAAGGGAAGGAAAGCCTATTACACTTTTGTTGGGGTTTTCAAGTAGCAAAAATAGTATATTTGAGCTGAGAGTGTCCCTCAAAGGTGCTGCTTGTTTAATAGTATGAACAAGGCCCTGGTTCTACCTCTGGTACCATACACAGAAATACATGCACATCTACACACACACACAGAAATACATACACATCTGCACACATACACACACACAGAGACACACATCTACACACACACCTACACACACAGAGTGAGATACATACACACCTGCATACACACACAAATACAGAGACACACATCTACACATATACCTACACACACAGAGTGAGATACATACACACCTGCACACAAACACACTGAGATACATACACACCTGCATACACATACAAATACAGACACACAGACACACAGACACACACACACACACACACACACAAAGAGGGAGAGAGACACAAACACATGCATACAAACAGATTTACAGACACATCCACACACAGAGAGACAGACACATACACACAGAGAAATAGACATATATACACACAAAGATATAGTTACATGCATATACTCATACACATCTCTGTACATACACATATACACACATGCACATACACACACATGATATAGACACACAAATACACACAGATACATAGACACATGAACATACACATACATAGATACACAGGCACATTCCCACACATATACACAGACAGGCACACATACATACACAGACACATGTGTACACACTTATACACACATATACACACAGAGATACACAGACTCATGTGTGTATTATTTTCTTGATACTCAAATTAGAATCCATGGACATGGGGCTGGAGAGATGGCTCAGAGGTTAAGAGCACTGACTGTTCTTCCAGAGGACCTGAGTTCAATTCCCAGCAAAACCACATGGTGGCTCACAACCATCTATGATGAGGTCTGGTGCCCTCTTCTGTAAAAACTGTATGCATAATAAATAAATAAATAAATCTTAATAAATTTAAAAAAAAAAAAAAAAAAAAAAAAAAAAAAAAAAAAAAAAAAAAAAAAAAAAAAAAAAAAAAAAAAAAAAAAAAAAAAAAAAAAAAAAAAAAAAAAAAAAAAAAAAAAAAAAAAAAAGAATCCATGGACATTAATGCCTGAAATTCTACATAAAAATTAAGGTCTTTGATTCAAAACTTAGCTACTTGCTTTGTGAGACAGACTATCACCACATTGACCAGGCTGGCCTCAAACTTGCAATGGTGCTACTCCAGCCTCCCAAATGCTGGGATTACAGGCATTCACCACCACCCCCAGCTCTGGATGTCTGCTACCCAGAGATGAACAGAAACAGACATCTGGAAGTGGATGCTGCTTAACCAAACCCTGACACACAGCATCGGCACTAGGACCTTGGGAAGCCTTCACAGCTAAGGAAGGAGCTGCTCATGGACATGAACAAAGCAGCAAGGGAGCTATCTGACTTGAGAACAGTATTTGTCTGAATTTTATACTTATTCACTTTATATGTGTCTGTGTGCATGCATGTGTGTGCCATGGTGTGCATGCATGTGCCTGAAACAGGGTGCACATGGCAGTCCTAAGACAATGTGCAGGCATTGGTTTTCTCCCTGCAGGAGGGTCTGGGTACTGAACGTAAGTTGGGAACAAGCACCCTTACCCACTGAGCAATCTGTGTGATAGATACTATAGTAAACTTTTGGCAACAGATGAGAGGACACCAGTGAGTTGGTGAAGGTGGTTTCCAGGAGATGCTCAAAGTGTCAGCTGATTTCTTTTTAACAGCCTATGATAATAATGAGAACAAAGAAAAGAAATAATAACTATTGTGTTTTTCACTAGCATACTAAGGAAATATTTCCAACTTATCCCCAAATACCCCCAGGGACCCCACCTTCCATACAATTTCATTGGCAATTACATTTAAATGAGTTTGGAGGAGAAAAACTTTCAAATCAAAGCACTACAATAAAATATAATTTCAGTGCCAACACAGCCAAAGGGGCAGCTGCCAACCCCTTTATTAAGCCCCAGAAGGACAGCATCTGCTCCCACACAACCAGATAAAGAGCATTTAGAATACTAAGACGCAGTCCATAGTAACCAATCCTGCAGAGCAACCAACTCAGAGTGAAGACCACCACGAGGCAATCTGTCTAGAGGAGCGGTTTGTAATATGGTCTGTAATAGACCCACAAGCTGGGCTACAGAGATGCTCAGTGGTTAGCAGCCCTGGCTATTGCAGAGGACCTGGGTTCAGCTCCTAGAATGCACATGGCAGCCCATAACTGTTTGTAACTCAGGTTCCAGGCGATCCAATCCCCTCTTCTGGCCCCTGCAGATAATATTCATGCACATGGTAGCCAGACATCCATACAGAAAAACACTCAGATACAGAAAACTAATAAATAAACCTTAAAAATAAAGTTGGCTTTCTCCTTCCACCAATGCATGCATCTCTAGGATCTCATGTTGTTGGGGTTTGGGGCACCTGCCTTTATCTTTTGAGCCATTTGCCAGCCTATCAAGAGTATTTAAGCTTTTTAGGAAACACAGATCTAAATCACAGTAACATAGACCAATTCACACACACCAGGGAGCTGGCCAAAGATATAAAGAAATTAGAATCCTATCTCACTATCAGTAGGAATAGAAAAGAATACAATAATTTTGGAAATGTTGACATTTTCTTAAAATATCTCTTAAAAAGTGAAATCCAGCTTAGTCATTCCTTTGCTTCCCATATGAAAAAACTAAACTCATACCCCTCAAAATTTGCATATGAATGTTGATATGCAAAGACAAGGACTCCCTGCAAAAGCCATGTCCACACACTAACCACCAGGAAAGCACTTGTAGCCTGGATCTTAGTAACCTGTGTCTTACACAGACATCTGGACCTAACCTCCCAGAGCCCAAGGGACCTTCCACGAATGGTCAACCTTGAGAAAAACAACTGACACAGCAAAATTTACCCCTTACAAGATTATGAGAGCCTGTGCCATCAAGTTCAAGCCTGTCAGGCATCCCACAGGGAGACTTTTGTGAAAAGGACTTCTTTACTCTCTCCGTCCTGGGAGTGCCAGCCTACCTCCAGGAACACAACCACTGCTTTTCTCTTGTGTATTCCAGTAACATTTCTCCTTGTCTGCTTGTGTCTGATGGCCTCCTATATGACAGTTCACAGGACAGACAGTAACAATGTTTGCTGTAGCCTCAGATGGAAACAATAGTTTATTAACTGAGGACTGGATAAGATGAGCTCTGTGGATACAGTGGACTGCCCTTTGCCTTTTGCTGCAATCCACATCCGAATATCAGCAAGCCTCAGAAATACATTCACTAAAAGGAGCAACAAAGGAGGTACAAGGCAAGGAGATGTGTAGGAGACCATGGTGGGGGAAGGAGTGTTCAATTCTGGGCTCAGGGACAGGAGTTTATTTTTAAGAAATGGCAATTCAGCTGACGCCAAAGGCTGTGTGGGAGGTGAGGTAGGCCTGGCCTGTGATGCAGCTCTGTATTCCCACTGCTTGAAAGGCTGAGGCAGGAAGATGGAGTTCAGTCAAGACCTACAGAGAAAGTTCAACGAAAACTTAAACTCGGATGGTTGAAGAGATGGCTCAGCAGTTGAGAGTTCTGGCTTCTCTTCCAGAAGACTTGAGTTCAATTCCAAGCACCTACATTATATCACACAATCATCTAAAACTCCAGTCCTAGGGAATCTGATGCAGTATTCTGACCTCTAGGCACAGGTATACTCATGGTGCACAGACATACATGCAAGCAAAACACCCATATATATAATATATGTTATATATTATATATATAATATAAATATATAATTTCATATATATAATGAAATTAAAAAACACAGAAACGAAAGAAAAGCCAAAAGAATGCCAGGGCATAGATTAATGGCAGTGCTTGCCCAGGATGTTCAAGAGCCTGGGGTCAACATCAGCACCACAAACCCCATGTTCGTAGAAAGAAAGCAGCCAGTGTGAGGACAGTGGGTGCTCAGCCATGGAGGAGCTGAAAGGCCAGCAAAGAGGAAATATCAGAACCAGGGCAGGCAGAGTTGAAGAATTAAGTTAGTTTCTGCAAGGTTTTCAGGCCACTGTGATGGTTTGGAGGTTCCAATAAACAGCACAAATCCTCCACACGGGTGTAGGAAATAAAGCAGCAGTTTAGCAGATGGGCATCAAACTGTATCTGGATCACCATGAGGATAGGACACAGGCACAGCTCAGCCCAGTGTGGAATGAGCCTGAAAAGTGTAGCAAGTTCTTGGTCCAAATTTTGGAACAGAGTCTTTCTCTAGAGCCAATCCCCAGCAAGTGCATGCACAGCTGCTGCCCACTCTCCAGGGGCAACCGTACCACTCTTGTCCCCACGGACTCTGGCAGACTGGATCCCAATCCAGCCAACTCACAGCTCAAGACTTTTTCTTGAATTAAAAAAAAAAAGTACTGGGTTCATAAATCACCCAAAGTAAACTGAAGTAGTCAGGTGTGGTAGCTCATATCCTAAATCTCAGCACTTGGAAAGCCTCTGAGGCAGGAGGATTACAAGTTTGAGGTCAGCCTGGGCTACATATCAAAGACTGCTTCAAAAAATAAAATAAATAGAAATAAGAAAGTATTTTTTTAAAATAAAAACACCAGAAAGCACTTACTCCTCAAAGCCTTGTGCATCTGGGACTTGTGGTTGGCTGCATGATACCAGATGATTTCAGCGCCGTCTTCTGTTGAGATCTGATTGTTTCTGAGAAAATAATCCAGTATATTTTCACTCCAGGAACCTACAATAACAATATTTACATGAAAAAAAATAAAAGGTGGACAATATGATGTTATAAAATAAACATGGCAAGTAAATAGCTTCTATCCCGAGGCAAACATGCCCATCTTCTCCCCAGTGACCATTTTTAATATTGTTGTTAGTGTGTTTGAGTGTGCATGCTCACATCTGTGTGTGTGTACATGTGTACACACATGCATGAAGAACAGCTAAAATCTCATTAAGATGAGTCTCATACAAAGTACATTTTCATTCCCCATAGTCCTCACGGTGCACATTAGATCTCCAGATTCACTCATCCTACATATCTGCTCTTTATCTTTGGGCCAACACTTTCTCATCTCTCCCATAAATAGCCAATGTTGTTCTCTATTTATATATAGTTGAGAAATTTAAAATTCTACAAATAAGTGAGATCATACAATATATTTTCTTTCTGTGGCTGGCTTATTTCACAACACAAAATACTATTTTCCAGGCTCATATGGGTGGCTGGCTACTAACAAGGGCTTTGCTAGAGTGGAATGCTGCTCTACCAGTAGAGTACACCATCTTTACCCATCAGTCTGTCACTGTAGACTGGGGTGGCTTCCATGCTTTGGCTACTGTGAATAATGTTCATAGACATTCACTTACAAAGTAGTGGTTTCCTCCCCAAAGGTATGTGCCCAGAGTGAGGAAGCTAAGTTATAGGATTAAACATGTTTTTATATAAGGGAGCAAAAGATATATTGAGACAGAAAAACTAAGCAATTAGGCTAGGAAAAATAGACTTACAAAATGATATGTAGTGGGACATGTGGGTCTGTGATACATATAAACATACATCATAGTATAATTAGTAGCCAGGTGGTATGGTCTGCTGATTGGAAGTGTGAAAAGCATGTAGGAAGAGAAGAAAATTGCTAAGACACTAAAAAGCAGAAATTCTACATTGTGTCCTCCAAGAACCCAGGTCCTCTGCGTAGAGACAAAGCTGTACTGAAAACTGAGGGTGGCTCTGCCTCCCTCCTGGCAGCCAAACTGGAAAGCCCCAAGGGTAGCAGTCGGTCTTGTCCATGGCAGTTCTTTCAACAGCAGAGTCCATGTGCTGCTGCAAATCTGCCTTCAGATCGTGACCCTCTGGGCAGCTGAGTGCTTGAACTCAAGGCAGCAATCCCAGGCTCAGCTGGCATAGACAGATACAAGTAATGAACATATTGCCAGTTGCTTATGGCATACTAGGTTTTCCTTTAATCTCCTCCCTAAGCCCTGTTATTCAGTGCAGTGCCTACCCACATTGCATGCATAATATTCTGCCAACTGTTGGCTTATTAACTCTGTCTGCAACCTCTAGAAAGCCCACACATTGCCAGTAAAATGTTAGGAAAAGTCGAGATTGGAGAGACAGCTCAGTGGTTAACAGTGCTGCTGCCCTTTCAGAGGACCCAGGTTTGATTCCCAGCACCAATGTGAACACTCACAATCTTCTGTTAACTCCAGTTCCTGGAGACCAAGTCTCTAGTCTAGCCTCCATGGGCACTGCACACATGTGAAGCACAGAGTCACATGCAAACACTTACATACACAAAGTAACCAGTAAAAACATCTCTGACTATCCATTCATTGGGAAAAGTAATTTCTGGTCAGAAAATAGGACTTTTCTGTTCATCGACCCAAGTGTGCTGAGGGCCATGGGAGTAGACAGTAGGTGATAACTGGTGTTTAACAAGTTAACCCACCAGATGTAAAATTTCCTGATGGGTAGTCCTACCTGGCAGAGCCATGGGGTCACTGACTGTTGGTGAACAGGTTTTTTTCTGTCTGTAACTTTCTCAGGTGTCACTACCATGCCTCCCTAATAAGAACAGCTGTGGGGTTCTTTCCACAGCCCACTAGTAGTGAGTTTTACATCTTTGGGTACATTTATAGTTGTGAATAGTCAAGAGAATGAAGAAACCTAATGAAAGGGTGAGAGATGCGTGAGAGAATGAATAGAAGAGAGAGTGAGTGAGCAAAGAGAGTGAATGATGTAGATGAAGAATATGTGTGTATGTGTGTGTGTGAGAGAGCTATGTGAAAGAGTTGTTGCCATGCATAGGGACTATGTAAAGAGCTGTATGAGAGAGTGTAATATAAAATGCTATATGATGAGAGCTATGTATATGAGATAAGTAACTATGGATGAGAGAATGAATTAGCAGAGTGAGTGATGATGTAGAAGCATATATGTGTGTGAGAGAGATAAAGCCATATAAAAGTTGTTGCTATGCATAGGGACTATGTAAAGAGCTGTATGAGTGTGTTACTACAGAAGATGTATATAATTTGGTAATATTTATTATTTTAAAAATATTTATGGTACAAAGAAGATTTAGAGGGGGAGAGAAGGAAGTAGCGTGCAGGGGAGTGTCATAGAGCAGTCTTCTCTAATCATGTTAAAAAAGGGGTTGAACTCTCTCCTCGTCTCGGGCTCTTTTTAGTAGACTACGCTGCGCCCAGCTCCGGTTTTTTGACGTCATCAGAGTTTATTTGGGTAGCTTTTGGTTTTTTGCTATATCCCCCCTTTTGTCTAAATAAGAAAGTTTTAAACTAAGTATAAAACTATATACTATAGGGATCATCATAAGGTTGTGTCTGGGGAAGAGAAAGGTACTAACATAAGTGAGGTCAAACTACAGCTAATAAACAACAAATATGAGGTGCATTTTAATATCTAGAATGTTGATATGAGGCAATGCACAGGGATTGCTTCAAAGCTGTTATCTCGAACAATAAAGTTTTAATATCTGAGTGTTTTGGCTGAGATGTGAAGTAATAACAACCTCAACTATCTAGTCTTTAACACCATCAAGACCTAGAAGGAAAATATATTATTTGAAGTTGGAAGCACGAGAGAGTAACTTTTAAGATTTAGGAGAGGACAACGACAGTTAACTATCTGGATAGTCATCCATCACTTCTCTGTACAGAGGGAGCATATACCCTTTTGGCTATTAGCCTAGGATATCTGACAAGTCTCTATAAAAGCAGGGTATTTTTAGGTAAGACCCTTTTATCTTGTCTAGGCTGGCTTTGGCAGTCTTTATCTTTTATTTTGTTCGTCTATATCGGACAGTGCGCACGCTGACAGCAGTCGGGGCAAATGCAGTCTTTTGCCTCTCAGGCCATTATTTGCCAAACAAGACAATTTCTTTGTAAGATGTCTGTGATGCTCAACATCACCTCGGGAAAGGAACAGTGATGCCAGGAGTTGTCGTTGTCTCTCAAGGCCAAATTCTAGATAACAAAATCTTGAATGCCATATTCTCTTCGTCTATGAAGTGGTTTAAGATGCCTATCTGTCTTGTATATTTTAATATGTTTTTGAAAATCTTGAGTATCTTGACTGTTAGGTGGCAAATCTGAGTAGCCGTAATCTGCAATTTCAGTCAACCAAGAAAGTAAAGCTTACATTGTAAGAATAGGCATTCTAAGAATGAGTGTACAACTCCTACATAATAATTTCAAGTATGACAATCTTATGAATATTAACCAAGATACACATTTCATATCAAATGACAACAATATCTTAACTATATATCATTGTACAAAATATCTAAGAGTTATATAAAACAACTTGTGTATATATTACAAAAAATGTTATGACTAGCATAAATAATTAGAGGTAGAAATTGCATTATGGAAATAATAATGTACTTAATACACATCAATGTGAAAAATATTTTAAACAGAGGTAGACACATGTGCAAAATAAGGCAATTATATATTTAACTTTGTATCAATATACATATTATCTCAATCAAACATATAGATTAACTTCTCATTTGTATCAATATATAAGCATTTGTGTCATGGCAATTTATTTTTTATTCATCTTTTGGTTAATAGTTGTTTGTAGGTATATATAATGATCTCTTATCTATTTCTTTTTCTTTTTTTCTTTTTTTGTGAAAGAAGTTCCTATATCTATAATATCATATGATATAGAAATGATTAGAAAAGATGAGTAGATTTTGATTTATTGACATAAACTTAAGGTCAATTTTGTTATGCTATATGTATTTTTCTACTCTTGATTAAGGTATGATGCTGATGTAACTCATTTAAAATTGTAATGTGTAATTGAGAAATGCAAATTAATAATCATCTATGATAATCAAACTTACAGTCATGTTAGTTAGATTTTTATAGATATACAAAGATATATTTCAATTAAATAGGTAGTCTTCAAACACTTCCAAGACATGCAAAATATGGCATTTAAAATATTTTTAAAAATTAGACTTTTCTGGACAGTGAGACAGGTCTGCTCCTGGCAGCACCAATGTATTTCAGGAAAATGATGAGCACTGAAGAAACTTCATGTGGAATTTACTTTGTGACAGCAGTTAGCCACTGGACAAGAAACTGTTCTAGTATTGCCTGCTTGACAGTATGCTGTTTAAACTGGACATGCAGGTTCCATAGGAAAGTGACCTCTGAATGTTGGCAGAACAAGCTGAGATGGTCCTTCATGTTTCTGCTTTGCAGAAAAAAATAGCCAGACATCCTTCTAGACACAAGGAGAAGCGACTGAGAGACTGTGACAGATTTCCTACATCACTAAAAGGTATGCCAGAGATTTTGGGCCTTTAGGCTAAAGATGGTGCCCCAACATTACAAAAGAACTTTGGGTGACGTCCAGACAGACAGGTGTCATCTCTGTCATTTTCTAGACTTTAAAAGTTGCTTGTACTTCCTGTTTATTTAGATAATATTATATCCTTCTGTGGTCTTTGATGTGGTTAAAGGTTTAATAATTATAGGTATAGTACTTTTTAGTTTAAAAGATATAATAGATATAAAACTTTAGACTCACAATGATAAGATAGATAATGAAATATTTTCTTTAAGTTTGTTAATTACAAATAGACTAGATATTATAACTATAATTCTTGCTTGAGAGCTGTTGTTATAATTTTGCTATATGAAAATTAAAACCTTCCTTTTTGATTAGAGAGAAAAGAGGAAGTGTGATGGAAATAGTCTCCGTATGCTGAAAATAAAGGAGCTGTTTTGGCCTATGTGGAGCACTGTAGAAGTGGGTAGAGAATCAGAGGACAGGCAGGTAGGAGGAGGGTGGAGTTAGCCAGTTGCCATCCAACTGCCAAGGAGGAAACATGTAATGAATCCAGGTGCACCTTGGGCCGGGCCGGGCCACATGGCAGACAGATTACTAGAAATGGGTTAAATTAAGATGAAAGAGCTAGCTAGTAATGTGCCTGAGACATGGGCCAAACAGTATGAAGTTAATATAAGTGTCTGATTAATTTCTTTGGGAGACAAAAGCTGCCACGGGCCAAGTACAAAGCCCGGGCCCAAGAAACCTTCTACAACAGTGTGTAATATAAATTGTTATATGGTGAGAGAGCTATGTATTGGAGATGAATAGTTATGCCTGTATGGAGATCTGTAACTGTGTGGAGGCAAGGAAGATAAAACTGTATAAAAGGAGAAGTAAAAGAGAAATGTATGTAAAGAAAAGATGTGTGGACATGTGAAAACAGATGTAACTGTGTATAGGGATGTATGGCCATATGTATGTAAAGTTAGATATGCAGTTGTATGCAGCAATTTGGAGATATGTAGCTGAATGGAGACAGAGTCAGAGAATATTTTTAAGAAGTAAAAGAGAAGGGCTGGAGAGATGGCTCAGTGGTTGAGCACTGACTGTTCTTCCAGAGGACCTGAGTTCAATTCCCAGCATCCACATGGTGGTTCACAACTGTCTGTAGTTCCAAGACAAAGTTCCCATCAGAAGGCATGTGTGTTTCCTTATTTTACCAGTCAGCTGGATAGAGATTTATTCTTAATTACCCTCAGATAGAAATGTTTTGTACCCTTTGATATTCAGAGGAATTTATTTTATCTCTCTGGAGTGAATGGTGGGAGTTGGTCTTTCAGGGTCCATGTTACAAGTGCATGTATCTCCTATAGACACATGGGCTTCATTTTTAAGACTTACTTATTTTCTGTGTCTGAGTATTTTGTCTATATACATCTATATGTGTGTTATTATTGTCTGCAGAGGGCAGAAGCCTGGATTGGATTCTAAAATTGGAGTCACTGTTGGTGGTGCAGTGTCATGAAGGTGCTGGGACCTGAACCCAGGGCCTCTTCTAGAGTAGCCACTGGCTGTCTTTGCAGCCCTGGCATGCGGGTTTTTGACATGCCAGATTATAAACCACTCCTCTAGACAGAAAACAGGGTTATAAAGATGACAACACCTGTCATCCCGTGGCTCAGCAAGCCCACTGCCCCCAGAAGCCCCTCGCACCCACTCTAGCAGCCCTATACTGACCCCTAAACACAGGACCCTGTTCATAACCATCACTTTTTAAATATTCAAGTTAGTCATTTTAGAAGGCACATTAATTCTTAGTTGTGAAAATACCAAATAAGAAGAAAACTATTAAATCACAGTATATATTCATGATAGAAAACATAATGGATATGGCTTTAGACACTTGAATCCCGTGGCACAGAAGCCCAAGACAGGAAGATTATGACTTCAAAGCCAGCCTTGACTATGCAGCAGGATTTTGCTTATAATGAGGTGAGGAGACAGAGACCAAATGTCTTAGAAAGTTGGTCATTCTTTCCTAGCACATGGGGTGCCAGAACAAACCTAGGCATTAGGTTTTCCCATGGTGCTTTTCAGTTGTGTTTATACTGCATTTGGAGTTTTTATAAAGGCACCTAACAAATTAGTAACCAGACACAATGCTGCAGGAGTTTTAGGACAAATACATTTTCTTTGGGTAGATTGCTGCTCTGTACTTAGTGATTTATAATGGGGTTGTGTTCAGATAAACTAATTGTTAGATTAAAATATCCTGACTTAAAATACATTCAACACACCTATTGAGCATCATAGCTCAACTCAGTCTATTTTAAAATATTTATACAGGTAAATTTGGTTATTTATGTCTCTTTGAAGTGACCAAGGCAACTTATAAAAGAAAGCATTTAATTGGGGGCTGGCTGACAGTTTCAGAGGATGAATCCATGACCTTCACAGCAGGAAGCATGGCAGCATGCAGGCAGACATGGTGCTGGAGCAGTAGCTAAGAGCTTATATCTAATTTGAAAGTTGAACCTAAGGTAGAAATTGGGCTAGTAGTGGGGTTTTTGAAACTTCAAAGCTCATCCCCAGTGACACACCACTTCCCATAAGGCCATGCCTCTTCATCCTTCCCCAAAGAGCTCCACCAACTAGGGACCAAGCACTGAAACATAGGAGCCTATGGAGCCATTATTATATCTGTCCTTCAGTCGTGAAATTCTATTTCTTTGGATTTATTCCGTAGGCAGATAAACTCATTTAGGAGAATACATTCCATTCAAGAAATTTACTGAATTACTTCTAGCAAAAGTCTGTCAACACTAAATATGGACCATTCTGGAACTCTTAAAACAAGGTCTCTCTCTCTCTCTCTCTCTCTCTCTCTCTCTCTCTCTCTCTCTCTCTCTCTCTCTCTCTCCCCCCCCCCCCCCCAAATCTAGCTGGCTTGCTAGCTATCCCAGGAGATCAATCCTGTACCAGAGTTTCTGGTTTTCAAATACGTTTTGTGCAAGTAACTCTGGTCCTCTGGCTTACAATGCAAGCAGCTCATCAAATGAGCTCTCTCTAGCACCTCCATTGTGATTTTGATGCCCTCTTCTCTTTTGTGGGAATTATAGGGCAAAATACGGGAGAGATATCAGGTCCACTATGGTCTGGGAGGGCAAAAGGGTCACTTTACCCCACATTTGTCCACCATAAACATTCCTAAAACCTTCCTGAAAATCCACAGTCCCAAACCAGAGGGAGACCTCTAGCTTTGAGGCAACACCCACTTTATTTCCTCTTTGGAGTTCGACAAATAGAAGAACAAACAAAAAGAAAACAAAGTTAGAGTAATTTGGATCTGAGAGGAGACGGGGAGGGGCAAGTGTGAATATGATCTAAATACATTGTATAAAAATCCTCAAAGGGTTAATACCAAACAACATTTATCGTGTATGCTGAAGGTGGAAGGTAAAAAGATGGTAGTATATGTGGTAAGTTGTCTCCAGGAGTCATCAAGGAAGGAACAGCAGTAGCCTGAGGGGAAAATAGGATGAAAGACAGGAAGCATAGCACTTCCTTGACAAGTCTTAACTTATAATATTAAAAGAATAAATTTTCATTTTGCATTTGAAACTGAGTTACTCTAAATTGTTTCTAAAGCCCCATTGTGAAGTGAAGACGTTCACTCCCGCGTCTGCAAAAATCTGCCTCCAGGCCTCCTTCACGCCTTCAGTGCCTTCTGCATACTTAAAACCCTCCATACCCAGCCGACTCTATACCAAGGTAATACCAAGGAGTAGGTGGCGCCCTACAAGCCCTCCTCACTCACCCGGGCTCCCAGCGAACGCTGCCATGGTGATCCAGGGACGCTGCCCATCTGCGCAGGCGCTAAGGGTTTGCACTCACACAGGAAGTTGTCTCGGGTGGCGGAAACCAGATGACCGGAACCTCAGCGCGACACCTGAATTGGTGCGCAAGCGCATTGCAATGGCTGGGTAAGCGGGATGTCCGGTTTCACGCTGGCCTGGTCGTCCCTGGGAATTGCCAGCTGCAGAGCTAGGATGCATCACCTGACGGCACAAGCGGAAGCAGTTCTCACCCAGCACTTCGCAGGGTAAAGATTTCAAGTCCGTTCTGACTTGAATGGCAGTTATTTTTAGCCTCACATCAACCAATCCTCCATAGTCTTTACAGCCCAGCCAGGAGTTTCCATTTCAGAAAACACTAGTTAGCCCCATCGCTTTATAGTTTTTCGTTTTCTCCTTGTATCTTCGCATTTAAATTGTTCACATTTTTACACATTTCATTTACTTCTTCACAAAAGCACAGGCACACCGAGTTTATTACAGAACTAATATGAATGATCATGGCCCAAGAACACCAAATAAGTTACCTCAAATATACTGCAGTTTCGTGGAGTTTTTGCTGTTAAAAAAAAAAACAAAACAAAACCAAAAAAACTACGTATGAAGTTTACAGCAAATGACATCTTCGCTCTATGGTCTCAGGTTTCAGTTGCTATCTTAAATTTAGGTCTTGGCTTTTTGGCTGGTGAAAGTTAGTGGTGTGCTGTTAACACACTCCAAAAGGTTTCACTCAGTCACAAGGATGTTAGATCAATGCTATTAAGGGAGCTAAAAATAGCACACCTTAATCTGGATCTTCAACATTCCCACGCTCCACAATCTGGAAGTTCTATTCTAACCTTGCAGAACTTTTTAAACATAGTGTGGCTCCCGCACCCCTTAACTTTAGTTAACACATCTACTCTATGATTGTTTTTATTTATTCTTTGTTGCTGAAATAAGTTTCCTTGTGTATCTGCTTATTTTTTTTTAACTATTAGTAGACAATGTTTTAAATCAAACTAGCTTCAGTCAGCAGCTTGACTGAGTCTGACAACAAATAGGGTTTCTACACTTTTCCTGATGGACAAGATTTTTACACTTTACTTTTCTTGGTACTTGGATGTGTGGAATATGTAAGGTTTCCTGGGTGATTTAGGTAATCTCAAATTTAGCTATCCTCCCTAGGTTTTTCAGTCTGTGGTTTTTCAGACTGAAAATAAGGTGAAACCCTGTGAATTTGCCTACACAAGCAAGAGCCTTTGGTTATTCATACCACTTTATATGGAGCCTGAACTCTGATTTCTGTCCCCATATATTTGGGTAGTTGTCCCAATAGGCACCTACTAGCTTTTATCTTGTAATGGGGCATCCCTTCTTAAATCGTGATGTTTTAGGATAAAGTTGCATTTTAATCAGCATTGTTTTCAGCACAAACATGGATCCTAACATGCACTTCTGGCATCTGCATATTTGTGTACTCTGCACTTAGCACATACTACTTGTAGCAAGGTCACCATCAATCTTGTAATGTCTAATTTTACCAGAAGAGTTTTTTAAGCTCTTTTCTACTGAGTGCTGAATGAAAACATCAGTGTCAGCCATTTAATAGTAGTTGCTACACAGAACAAGTCACGACAAAGCCTAGGGTTAAAGCAGAATCTTGTATGCACTGGTTTTACCCAGAAACTAAGAGCTTCAGAGGGTGGGTCTCTGAAGGTGAAGGTGAATCCATGCTGCTTCTGAGGCTGGTGTGTGGGGAAGCTTCAGTTTCCCATCAAATAGGTGTGTTTGTGCAGTAGCCAAGCTTGCAGCTGGCTCCCCCAACACTAGATAGAACATCACTTCTCAACATGTGGGTCAGAACCCTTTCACAGGGGTCAGACAGCAGATGTACTGCATATCAGATATTAACGTATTCATAACAACAGCAAACTTACAGTTATAAAGTAGTAATGAAAATAATTTTATTTTAATTTTTTTATGAAAATAATTTTATGGAGGGGTCACTAAACATGAGGAAAATCATTAAACAGTTACAGTATTAGAAGGTTGAGAACCACTGGGATAGAAAGACAAGGAGAGATAAACAGAAAGGAATAACAGGGAAAGGGAATGCACTGAAATCTTGGTATTTCCCTTGGCCAGATTCTGTTGTGTCCCAATGGGTAGGAGGGACTGCCTGCCCCCCCCCCACAGTGGACCAACACTTTGACCCTTTAATACAGTTCCTCATGTTGTGGGGACCCTCAACCACAAAATATTTCATTGCTACTTCATAGCTCTAACTTTGCTACCGTTATGAACAGTAACATAAGAATCTGTACTTTTCAATGTTCTTAGGCAACTTCTGTGAAAAGGTGCTTCAACTCCAAAGATGTTGTGACCCCCAAGTTAAGACAGCTACTTAAGATTATTTTTAATCTTAAGATTAAGAATTAGTAAAGGCTTGGGCTGGAGAAATGGCTCAGAGGTTAAGAGCACTGGCTGTTTTTCCAGAGGTCCTGAGTTCAATTCCCAGCAATCACATGGTGGCTCACAACCATCTGTAATGCAATCTGGTGTCCTCTTCTGGCCTGCAGGGATACAAGCTGACAGAACACTGTATACATTAAAAAAAAAAAAAAAAGAATTAGTAAAGGCTTAACATTGTTTTTTTTTTTAAAGGACTTTTATTGAAGGACTTAAACTATACTCACCTGTATAAGCATGAAATAAAATTGAATTTTATTCTTGCAGATGTAAAAAAAAAAAAATAGTTCCCCAAAGATTTCCATATGAAATTGCATACCATTCCAAACTAAATCCAAAACAGGATATTAAGAATACAATTTTAAACTACCAAAAATCTTAGAGTGCAGAAAGTAAGAGAGAATAATGGGAGTCAATATTACCAAAGTACTTTACATGCATACATGAAAATACAAAATAATCTGGTCATTTACATGTAGTTCCAGGGAAACCATGATGGAGACAGGAAGAGCAGAGTTGGAAGCTGTGGCCTTGTCTTTCCCTCTTCTTTTGATACCTTGTCTTTAAAAAAGCCAACCACTAGTTTTTACAGTTGGTATACATTAACAAAAACTGTGGAAAGATTAATGTATCAATAAAGTAGAAAAAGATAAATTTAGATGTTAAAGGTATAGTGCCTAGCAGAAAAAAATATTCAAATCAACATAAACATTCAGGTGTGTAGTAAAATTGTCTGATAAGAACACTTCTAAGAGAAGAGGCTGGATTTCTAATGGATTTTTGTTGCTTTCTGCAGTTAAGATGCTTTTCCCAGGCACTGAGTAAACAGTGTTCTGGCAGAAGCAATGAAACCTTTCTGATCCTAAATATAAAGTTATATATCTCAAGTAACTGACATGGTAAAAACATGCTTAATGTGCTATACTTTATGTAAGAGATGTCACTATGAAAAATGGTGTGGATGACCCTGGTAAAATTAAGAACTATGAGTTGCTAATCCTACTACTGGGAATGTTTGTAGAGAAACTCACTGTTAAGCTGCTGTACCTTGTGTTCACTGCAGTGTTATTCATAAAAGCAAGACAGGAAGCCAACCTAAGATCCACCAACAGATGAATGGATAAAGAGACTGGCTCAGGCACAGGATTATGTTCAGGACTCATACAGGAGATACTATCATTTTAACAAGGATGAAACTGACAGATGTTAGGTGAAGGAAGACCAAGACTGCATGATTTCCCTTCTATGTGGAACCTAAGAATGCTGAACTTAGACAAAAGGCACAGATGGTGTGTGCTGGGGCTGAAGGGGCAGAGATGGTAGAAAGGGAGACACTGGGGAGATGCTGGTCAGTACAAAATTTCAGGTGGGAGAAATAAATTCAAGTGTTCTCTTGCCCAACACCGTAACTACAGTAATGCCAATATATTGTGCCTTAAAGAAACAGAAAATAAAACCATTGCTGTTATGATTGTAACACTTGAAATGGTACACAAGAAAAGGATGGCTGCTCAGAGAATGTGGTGGAAGAATGGGGAAACATGCAGGAGAGACAAAATTAACACTGCTAATGTTTCTTTTGGCTGAATTGTGTATATTGTATATATTGTCAAACATTATAAAGTCACTCAACAAAATATATAAAACCTAGAATGAGTCAGAAATTTGTTTTATTTCAAGACAGTATTTTAAAACTTGAATTACATTAGCAAAATTATTCTTCCTATTAAAAAACTTCTGTGCTTTATTTTATGAAACAATACAGAAACCTAGGCTTCCAGGAACCTACACAACCATCTGAGTAAGATTTATATTCAATAATAAGGTGCAATATTCATTCTCTACAGCATTCCAGATGTTTTAGATTTCTAGCCAAAATGACCACTATGTTGTAAGCTCCTCTTGAGGTAGGCAGAGGCATCCTCCAGTCTGCTCCCTATGCCTATGCAAGAGTCATTTCTTCACTGCAGCAACTGACATGGTCCTATAAGTTAATGGTTTCACACATCTAGTTTCAAAAAAAGCCATATTTTTAAACTGATGAAACCTGATATGGTACTTTTTTATATGTAGCATACACAGCGTGTTTAATAGATGCATAAAGCAAGATAGATTTCACTTCATATCTTAACATGCAGAGAAACTGAGTTGCATTTAATCTTAAAATCATAAACAGATGCAGAGAAACTGAGTTGCATTTAATCTTAAGACCATAAACAGATGCTGTGGACTGACTATAAGGAGCCATCTGATTTCTTCATTGAAATTTCAATTAAGTGCCAATGAGAAGACTATGACCAAACTACTGGCAAATGCACTTAGAAAAATCTATCTCCAAAGAATGCTGTAAAATGTGTCTCTAACATGTAGGCTAGAATTCTAATTTTCACTGGCTGTAGATACTTTGAAAACAAATTCAAAGTTACTTCATCACAGAAGAGCCTTCCACTGTTTAGTAAATTGAGTGTTCATAAACTGTACAGTAACACTACAAAGGAAATATATAGTATACTGAAAAACACAGTATGCAAAGAAAACAAAAATGAGCTTGATAAGCAGTCATTTTTATATTATCTTTATATTACATCATTTCAATAAACATTGTGAGTTTCATGTTGCCATTTTATTCACTATCTGTAACATGTTGAATTGTTTGTGGATATTATCCTCAAATAAGTCTTTGGAAGGTCCAAGTGTGATTCCAAGGAAAGCTCTGCTCCTAAGACATTAGCTCCTGAGTTACAGATGTGATTGGATCTCCAAGTTACAAGGCTTTATAAATATCCTTTTAAAAACAGGACTATTTAGTGTAGTTTCCTCTTTTTAATATATACAGTGAGCGCTTTGATATAAAAATATATTCCACATAATAAAAAGGCATCAAAACAATGATTGCATTTTATATAAGTTAAATGACAAATTTTTTCTTTTCTCTTGCTGTTTGAATTAAACAACAAAGCTCTACCACAACCTTTAACTTTATGTTAAATATTCCATTATAAAAATAACTGCCATAGAAAGAATTAAAAATATGCAAAAGTAACAAGTTTGTTAAAAATTATGCTTCATACATTGGGGTCAATTGAGAAATACCTAAGGATTAACATGGAAGAAATAGAAACCTGTTTCACATTTCAGTTATTGCTACACAATGACTACTTCATGGGTCATCTGGCCTGTCGTCATCTGAAGAGTGTCAAATACAGTGGTGTACTTTGTAAAGAAGGAGAAAGTGAACACAATGTGATATAAAAATATTACCTATTTATATATTAGCAAAGATTTATAAATCACATTTGAAATCATATTACTATGGAAACAACAGACTTAAATAGAGAAGCACAAAGTTCTGAAGCACCCACAATTATTTTAATTTGGAAAAATGAGATATATATATATAATAATTTGAAAAGAAATAAAGGCAAAATTCTAAGTTTAATCAAACAGTTTATCTAATCATAGAGGTAGGTCTGCATTCCATTTATACCACTAAGTTATCAGTTTTATTCAAAGAACTAGAAAGCTAGAATCTTGAAACTGGCCTTTACTAATGAAGCAGATTTTAAAGACTTTAAAACCAGTATTCTCTTGGGCATACACACAGAACTGGCGTCTCCTTCATTAAAATCTTTCTTAGCATAAGGAGGTAAAACTAAGTGCAGATACTTTGGCTTAACATTTAAGTTACACAGTAAATACTATAAATTTTAAGTCAGAAGAACTATTTTTTTCTTCTCATGTCTTATAATACACATAAAGCTATAAAATGGAAATTTTTAGATATTTAAATATTGTGCTAATGATTCTGAAAAATCATTCCTATCTAAAAAGAAAAATTATATATTTCAATTATCAAACATTTAGTGTCTAACATTTCAGTTTTAGTGCTGGGATTCATTTTAACAGATCAGTTTGCAACATATAACACAGCAAATTCTTTTACTCAAACAGGTTTTCTAAAATGAAAAATGCTAATTCTATTTCTAGGGGCACACTAGAGTTGGAGGTCCCGCCGTGGATCACAGGTATCAGAGCACTATCGAGATCATTTAGGTAGTGCTGAGGCAGAAGTCGGCCTTCACAGCCTGCCTGAAATTCAACCTGGAAAAAAGAAATCTTGATAAGGTAACCCTAGAAAATTAGCCCTCTTGTGTTGCTCAGTAGATGAATATACAGGATATTTGAATATTCAGCCTAAGGATGTTAGTAATGCTATTTTCAAGAGTATATTCTCCCATTTAATCTCTTCACTACATAGACTATAACATGTATTATAAAGTCACTATTTTATACTTTAGATTTACTTTCAAGTGAGTACATAAGTAAAAAATCTGAAGCTTTTTTATTAATTAACATTGTCACCTAAATTGAATCAAAAATGACTTGAAAAACTGACTTACCATGCTTCAAATGGTTGCATTGCTATGTTTTGTGGAAGATGTATGTGCAATTGTGCATATGTATACGTGTGTGTATGCAGTTGTGCAGCTGTATTCACCTGTGTGTGTGCATCGGTCAAGTCTAGAGGTTGACTTTGGGTATCTTCCATGATGGCTCTCAGTCTCACTGAGGCTGACTAATCAACAAGCCTCAGGATCTTGTTTCTGTCCCCACAGCACTAGGGTTACAGATATGCACCACCCTACCCAGCCTTGATGTAGGTGCTGGCGGTCCAAACTCAGGTCCTCATGTTTGTGCAGCAAGTACTTTACCTACTGAGCCATCTTTATCTCCCAAGCCCTGCAATACTACTTACGGTTTAATATTTCTAATGAACTCACATTTTTATAATTTAACTATAAAAGAAAACAGTGCTTACTCAACCAATACTCATCAGGAGATTCCTTGAAAAGGAGTCTTACAAGAAAGCAGTGAAAACTAAACTCCTCTTTCCAGTAGAAAGCATGAGTATAACACATCTTGCTGGAGAAGCAAGTGAATGTACAAACCTTTTTTTTTTTTTTTTTTTTTTTTTTTTTTTTTTTTTTTTAAAAAAAAAACAAAACAAAAACCAGATTCTAAAGAAGAGTCTGCCTTAAAATCTGTACTGGATGTTTTGGCAAGAGTTAAAAAATCAATATACCCAACAGATATGTACTAGACATTATGGGAGAAAATAAATGGCTTCTTCCTGGAAGAAGAGCACTGTTCATTGCCAGTACAGATGTATAGTAAGTTAACACTAGGCACCACACTGCATCGATCAAATTGTCAAAGTTCAAATGTTCAGTTGGACTTGAGATACAGCATAGTATCTTGCCAAGCGTGCACAAGGCCCTGGATTTGATTACACACTGCTAAAGTACAGGGTGTAAATAAAGATCTGTCTCAGAAATTTCTGACAGATGCTAGGTGTGGTGGAAACAGGCCTCTTATCCAGCTCCTCAGGAGGTAGAGGCAAGAGGATCATGAGTTTAAGGTATACCTTGGGCTACAGGGTGAATTCAAGGTCAGACTCTGCCTCCTTGAAATAAAAAATGAAGAGGGAAAAAAACAGCTCTAAGATGGATTATCTGCCTTGCAATAGGAGATGTGGGTTCAAGCTCTCACTTCCTATTTGGGATTATATGTTGCTGTCCATTGAGTGCACACTTGCATCTGGCCACTGTACACCTAGAAACTTGTTTTATGGTTATACCTATACTTAGGCAAAAGCAAAATACTGTCAAGCTAAATTTCAATCAAAGTATACCACATAATATCTAATTAATTGTTATCCATTTATTTAATCAAATATGACTATTAGACGATTTAAAAAAAAAAAGTACTAGGGCTGTAGAGATGGCTCAGGAGTTAAGAAGACTGGCTGTTCTGAAGGCTCTGAGCTCAATTCTCAGCACCCACATAGTGGTTCACAGCCATCTCTAGTGGGATCTGATGCCCTCTTCTGGCATAAAGGCAGACATGCAGATAGAACATTCATATACATAAATCTTAAAAAGACAGTTCTGGAGAGCTGGCTCAGAGGTTAAGAGCACTGACTGTTCTTCCAGAGGTCCTGAGTTTAATTCCCAGCAACCACATGGTGGTTCACAGCTACCTATGGTGAGATCCGGTATCCTCTTCTGTATACTGTATACATAATAAATAAATATTTTTAAGAGAATTTGTATAATCTCTCATATACAAAAAAAGCATGACAAATAAAACATTTGAAGAGGAGTGAAAAAGATTTTATCACATACATACTTGCTTGTACATGCATACAATCACAAGAAATATATAATGCTGATTGCCTGATGATGGAACAATAATGAAGGAGAGTCTAGTGATGAATAGTGTTTGGGAGTTAAGGGAAGGGGAAATCTTCCCAGAGCTATGGCCTACCTCTTCTGAGAAGCATTTACTTTGTAGTCTAGAGTTGACATATCCAAGGCCTACCAATACCATACCATATTATACAGCATGTCTGCTGCTCCTTGGAAACATTTAATGAAATTGTGTGTGTGTGTGTGTGTGTGTGTGTGTACACGTGCGCACACACATACTTTTACATTTTTTAAATTTTGAGTCATGTAAAACTAAATAGAATATATTTCAAAGCCTATCACATAGGAAAATTGCAGTCTACAGGCCACCATGGTTAGTAAAAATTCCCTGGAACCACAGCCATACTTATTCTATCACAGCGACTGCTTCCTCCTATGAAAGGTGAATTGTAGGTGAAACCCCAGAGCCTACAATGCCAAACACAGTCACTGTGGGCCTTTTACAAAGAAGCCTGACTTCAGTTAGAGATGAACAGAGGTAACAGATGTGAAGTGTGCAGCAGTTTCTGGCTCAGAGTAGAAGGGTAGCTAAGTGGTAGAATACATATTTAGTAAGTAAGGTCTTGGGTTCTACTACCAGGACACGCCACATACACACACATACACACACACACAATAACACCAATAAAAAAAACACAAACAAACAAACAAGAAAACTCAGGAGACTCCCTTTTCTCAAAAAGATATAAATTTTGATACTTTAAAATTAATTATATCAATTTCAGGACCAGCAAGTTGACTCGGTGAGCAAAAGTGCTTGTGGACAAGCCTGAAAAGCTGATCTTACTTCCTGAAACTCACATGATAGAGGAGAGAACAATCCCACATATGCATTATAGCACACATGCCCCACATATAAATATATAAATATAAATTCCAAAATTAGATCACAAAAACATGCCTTACCATATCAGAGTCGACAGAAACTCTGAGTCCAATTTTGTTCATTCTGTGACTCTTCAGAGTTCTTAGGTGAGGGCACAGGGCGGCACTACATGCTATAGCTATTTCTTTTGCAAACTGGTAACTACTTGACAAAACAGATGCATCTTGGTCCTTTAGGAAGTAGAACACCTAAAAATTGAGTTAAATTAGAAAAGAAGACATGATTATCATTAAAAAGGCAACAATTATTGCTTTCAATTCAATTTTAATAAAATTCCAACATTAAATCTTTGAAATCACTGGTTGAGAGCATTCTGTATCTACAGCCTGAATCTGTATGATAAATTACAGATTATGAGAATGTTCAACAAAAATCCTTGTTAATTCAGTTCAGAGCCCACACTACAAAGAACATCTATATGGGATAAACCAGACCAAGAAATGATGCTCGCAGTTGCTTCATCTTCCACAGTCTGTCCATTCTGCATGTGTGACATCAGCAAGATATGAACTGCCTGCCTGACAGGAAGATGATGTGGGAGTGCCCCAGACTGGGAGCTGTGCTTCTGTAGCCACAGAGTCTCTTATTTTAAAAACTGTAGAATGTGCAAAAGTGCTTTTCACATGAGTGCCAATTATAAGCTGGGGTTTTACTGTAACATAAAAATAATATAATAACAGTATAAAATGGCAATCTTTTGAAATGTAACTATTAATCACCAGGAAGTACTACTGGGCTTAAAATCTACATTTGGGCGTGAGAGGTTCTGGATGGGAATCTGTCTTAGGATGGAAAGTGGAAGGAATAATAAGCTATACTTAAATATTCACTGGCTGAGTATGCAGTATTTCTAAATACAAACACACAGACTATCCAAACACAGTATGTGAAGGAAAGAGACTTTTCTCCATACCTCAGTGCATTTCACAGTCTTCTCTTCAGTTTCAAAATCTGCTTCTAGTTTTATTTTTTCGCTTGGAAATCCTTCTAATGACATTCCATCTACTGAACTGATAACACTACATGATAAAGTAGAATACAATTATTGAGTTTGGAAAATGAGATGAGAAAGTTAAAAGTTTTACATTTAAAGCAGCAACAAATATCTCAATTATATATAAATAATCATCATGATTCCTTGATTATGTAATAATATTTTGTTTAGTAAATTATATCTCCTTTTTCATATGTCCAATTAAGACCCAGGTTTAAAATACGTTAGTTTGTTAACAGTAAAGTATCTTACAAATTAAAAAACTATTTTTCTGAGGTTTGAGATGTAACTCACTTGACTGAGTGCCTAGCATTTAGACAGCTCTTAGTTTGATCCCTAGCACCTCAGGCCATTACCCTCATACTCAGGAGGCTGATGCAGGAGGATTTCAAGTTAAAATGTTTCCTGGGTCACATACTGAGTTCAAGTCCAGCCTTTACTACATGGCAAGATCTTATTTCAAAAGTCCACTTTGGAATACTTTCCTTGTTCTTTCTTCTAGACCTCTACACCCATCTCCAGAAAGGAGAGAGTATGAACAACTGAAAATAACAACTAGCAACTGATAAGGCCTCTAACATACATATCATTAAATCTAGGTTACACTAACAGGGAATTAATAGAATTCAGTAATCAATGTGTACCATATATCAAAAAGGCACTTTGCCTCTTCTTAGCCCTGGCAGAAAACTATCTAATTAATGTTCTAAAATTAGACTCTCCCCAATTCAACCATTCATTATAGCTTTCTGCCTAAGAAAGCTTATGAATTTGGTTAGTTACATGTTTGAGAAAAATACTGTATTAATTAGAATAGACACATTAAAATTAATGCAAAATTCTGTACTCATTCAAAAATATTTCACTGTATTTAAATGACATTTTTATCCTTCTCCCTCCATCAAATCAATTACATTTTAGTAACAAGGAATTCCTACCCTTTATTCTTTTTTTCTTCTGAATCCACCCAACAGATGTCTACATACTCTCTCAGGTCTACAGCATCAACTTTCCCACAAGGGATTTTAAAGTCTTTTTGCTCTCGTAAAGCCAGCCGTAAGCCATCCATGGTCTCTGGAGTTATTTGTACCATTAAGCCGTCTAGAAATCAAAATTATACTTTGTGTTGAGTTTGCCAAATTTCAGTGTGTGTGCAAAGTAATAGAACATATTAAAATATATTCAGTGCAAGATACAAGATTTAAATATCCTCTGTTAATTATTTAAAAGTTTGTTTTTCACTAGGAAAATAAAACTATTTTATAAAGCTAAGTATTGTTTTCAAGGTTATACTGAGACAATAAGTTATGCTTCTTACTAACAGCACAACAAAAATATCATGCACCATAGTTAAGTAGAATTTATTCTAGGATGAAACGATGATTTGACATACATAAATCAATAGCCATCACATCAACTGAAGGACAAAAATATGCATTAATCAACTTGCAGAAGGATAAAATTCAATGTCCCTTCATGAAATAAAACCTCAATAAATTAGGTTTAGAAAAAGCATACCTTAAAACAAAAATGGCAATAAAGGACAAACACATGGGTAACATCACAATGAAAGGGAAAAGCTGAGACTGTTTCCTTTAAGATCAGGATGCTCCCTTTTAGTACTCTTAATGCACCACTATAGTTATCCTGACATTACATCAGGAGGAAGCAAGAAATAGCATTCAAACAAGGAAAAGAGAAGTCAAATTGTTCCTATTTACAGTTTGTATTAGTCTGACAAAAACCAGTTAAAACTGAATAAAAAATCAAAATGCAAAATAAAGAGCCTATATATCAAGTGTGCTTAGAAAGAAATCAAGACAGCAATCTCTCTCATAACAACAACAACAACAACAAAAATAAACTTAATGGAGAAACCAGATGATTTCTACAGTGAAAATGACAAAACACCAATGAAGGACTTCAAGACAGAGGAAAGTGGAGACATGGCCCTGTTGATGGAGTAGAAGGACTAATATGGTGAAACCACTGATGCTATTCAGGACAATCACATACTCAAAATAATCTCCATCTAAATATCAAGGGCATTCTTCATGAAGGGAAACAAATTCCCAACCCTAAAACTCTCAGGAAAGCACAAAAGACCCTGAATAGCTAAAAATCATCACCCCCGAGTAAGGAGGCTGAGGCATCTTACTACCGCATCACCTACACACACTACAAAGGGATGTATCATAATCTGATCAGCACAATATAAACATTAATCCCCCCATATACCACCCAACAGAGAAGAATAGAATACCCCAAAATAAATCCAATCATTTAAGTCACTTAATTTTCAAGAAAAGTGCCAAAACATTCACTATAGGGAAAAAAAAAGGTCTAAGTCTCAATAAGTGGTGCTATAAAATAATTATCCACTCAGCATAAAGAGTGAACACTATGTCCCTATCTCTTGCCAGGTACAAATCCCCCTCAAAATGAACCAAAGGCCAAATGTAAGACCTGAAAATACAAACCTACTGGAATAAAACACAGGGGAGATTATTTAAAAGTTATGCATAGATATTTCTCTGTATTTCTTATAAGAAACAAAAGCACAGCTGGGTATGGTAGCCCATGTCTGTATTCCTAGTACTCAAGAGGCGGAAAAAGAAAATAAATGTAAAAAGATGAGCCCAATGCATAAATAAAAAAAATGTACATCAAATTCAGCCTCTACTGTATAACAAAAAAGAGTGAAGACTGAAACACAAAGATCAGGAGGAAACATCTGAAAATAAAGTGTTTTCTGACTAGGAGCTAATGGGGACTGAAAAATCTCAACAGTTTAAGATTGGGTCAGTTTGTTTTTTATTTTATGTTTTAAAAGCAAAAACAGTAACAATAATCAATCCAGCATCTGATCATGAGAGCACTTGGTACTAGCACTCTGGAGGCAGATGTGCTAGTTTGAGGCTAGCCTGGACTAGAGACTTGAGTCTTACAAGATCAAAATCTGGTTAATAATTTCACAAATAATCTGATGGTATTTTTACACGTCCAAGAAATAGATGGGGAAAATTATTTAGCATCACTACAATGAAATGCAAACCAAAACTACCATTATTTTCTCATTCCAGTCATAATGGCTATAATAATAAACACACATACACACAAAAATAACACAAATGCTATTGGGACCAGAGAGATGGCTCAATAGTTTCAAGCACTGACTGCTCTTTCAGAGGACCCAAGTTAAAATTCCAGCAGCCACATGGCTGTTCATATGCCTCTAACTCCAGTTCCAGGGTATCCTATGCTCTTTTCTGGCTCCATGAACACTGCATGCCTGTGGTGGGCAGACATGCATGTAGGCAAAACATAGAAAATAAAAGTAAGTAAATCTTAACTTTATATTAAAATAAATGATGTTAAGGAGGTAGAGAAATGGGAATTCGTCCTTTTACTTATGCACTTATTCTACTTATGTATTTATTTACTTACTCATTTATTTTGTGGCCCTGGGACCTAGCCAGGGCTTCTGCACACAACAAGCCAGTGCTCTAGCACTGAGCTACATTCCCAACTAGAGAGACAGGGACCCTTATACACTGCTGACAGGAATGTAAATTAGTGGTCACTACAGAAAACAGTACAGGAGTTCCTCAGTAACACAAAATTACAACTACCTTATGATCCAACTATTCACCTACTGCGTGTGCCTCAAATAAAATTAAATAATTAGAGATAAGCTAGATACGATGGACAAGGTCTGTGACTCTAGCACTTAGGAGGCACAGGCGGGAGGGTTGAGTATCTGAGCTCAGCCAGAGCTACATAGTGAGCCCAAGATAGCCAAAGATGGCAAGACTCTATCTGATGTTCCCCATCAAAAGAAAAAATAAACACAAAGGAAAAAAAAAATACTTCCACATCCTCCTATTTAGCACTATTCTTAACAACCACAATATTAAATCAACCAAGGTGTTTATCAACATAGGAATGAATAAAAAACATGGTATAAAGACATAATGGAATATTATTCAGCCAAATGAAAAACTGAAGTCCTGTCATTTATAGCAGTGTGGATGGAACTGGAGATCACACATTAGATTAAGTGCATAATCACAGAAAGACAAATTTCACTTTGTTTCAATCACATTAGATATTATAATACAAAAGTTACTTTCACACAAAAATAAAACAGTCACTCTTGCAAGCTAGGACAAGTAGGACATGATCACCATAATACAGCTACATCAAGAGTCTACACATTCAGAGAGGCAACTACAATCCACAATTTACACTTTATAAAGAACCTGCAAAGGAATCTGAAGTTTGTCAACACAAAGAAATAACAAAGGTTTAAATAAATAGAAATGGTAATTAGTTTGATTTGACCACTATACATTCTATAAATGTTCCAAGTTATCAAAATATCCTTTACATAAATATAAACAACTATTATCTGCTAAACATAAAGGAGGAATTTACAGTATGTAACATACAAATGACAAAGCAGTTAAAAAAGACAACCAAAAGAAAATAGATAACAGCTGTAAATGAGTATCTCACAAATAAAAACACATGTCTTATAAATTCAAAATAAGAAGTTCTATTTGCTAATAAGAAATATGCTCATTTCCATATTGAAAAACATCTAAAAGATTAACAAAGTTAAGTAGACAAATAATACCATGACTAGAGTATACGTAGACTAGTGGGGAACTTAAAAGCCTCATACTTAAGGATTGGTACAATCACTTGGCAAAAAAATTTGGAAATATTCTGGGAAACTAGACATTTACCAATTTAATTGACATGGGAATACCAATCTTAGATATATATTAGCACTACTGTTTTTACAATAGAAACAAGAAGCAATCTAGAAGTTCATGGTCAGATATTCACAAAACATTTAATAGCACCCAAGTAAAACAAGTTACAGTTGCAGAATATGCATAAACCAGAAACATAAACATAAAAATGTGCATGTAAGTGTCAAGTATATTCTTTGTTTGTTTGGTTTTGTATTTTGTTTCGTTTTTGAGGTGAGGCTCCACTATGTATACCAGGATGGCCTGCCTCTAATTCACAGAAATCCATCCATTCTGTCTCTCAGGTACAACTGACAAATATAGTTTTTAAAGGTAGAGAAAAAAATAATTTTACATTAAGACAATCAAAGATAAAAGTCATACCTTCAACTATGCTGGACTTGGCAAGAAATCCTGAAGATGTTTTCAGAGCACCATTAAATACCACAAAACTTGCTCCTGTCACTGAGAATGAAAAGTAAGTTATATTTTAATCTGTTCATTTTATTCTATATTTATTAATCAAAATGTTGAGCTTGCACATTTTAAATATTCAATACATTTTATACTCATAACACATTAGAAATAGAAAAAAGAACAAAACAAGATTAAAACATTGTGTAAATAGTGTTTATATCTAATGATGGACTACTGTATTATTTAAAATACTGGTGCTTTTGTTAATGAGGGTATCATGAATCAAGTTCATTGCAGGCAAACACAAAATGTGTGTAAGTCTCTGTGGAGTCCCTACTTGACGAAGTTAAAAATGAATGTAACCTTAGGAGCTGGGGAAAGTGGATAAAGTGCTTTCCTACAGATGCATCAGGAGTAGCGTTAAGATCCCTAGAACCCACCCAGATCCTGTGTGAGTGTGGTGGTATGCCTCTTGCTAGCCTCTTTTGAAGGCTAGCAAGACTAGCCAAAATAACAAGCTCTAAGTCTTACTGAGAGACCCTGCCTCAGTGAACAGAGTGGAAGAACAATGAAAGATGATTCCCCAAATCAAACTCAGATCTCCAGATGCATATCTATACACGTGTACCTAAAGACATGTAAAAACATGCTTGCATATAAACATCAACACCAGAAACAAATACAAAGTATAAAAAGGAAAAAAGAAATATAACTTTTGACACTAAGTTCAAAATTCAGACACCAATAAAGTATCCCAAGTGATTCATCCTCTCAGAATGCCTCCTTGCAGTTTCCTCAAAATTTGGCACCCAGAAAAACTTCAAAGCTGCTAGATGAGATGGTTCAGCCTCACAGACTATCTAGCCAAAACTCCAGATAAACTCTACATTTTTTCATCACACAGGGACTAAACAAAAAAAAAATTACACAACTAGCTCTCCCAGGACATGATCACTACCCCAATCTTCTTAGGGTTCCTCAAAAATGCTATTATTTTCAAACAGCAGAAAGCAGTCTAGAGAACATGAAGCCCATATTTCCAAGAGGTAAGATGAGTGGTTTTGGTCATTCGATGGGGTATGATGTTTGTCTTCATTTAGGGAGGTTGGTTTCAAGTTGTTAAAACAAGTCATGGGCTGGGAAAAAACTAAGTAAAGGTTATATTCAGAAATCTCATTTTGAAAAGAAAGAAGTGGATATAGGAATGACAGGATAAAAGGGTAGGTTACTGAAACTACTTATAAACTAAAAAAGCAACTGCTAGTCTTAAATATTTTACATTGGTAGATTTCTGTATACTGATACAAATTTAAGGTTATTTTTGATATGCTGTATATATGTTTCTACTCCTATTCAAGGTATAGTACTTATACAGCTCATTAAAAAATACAAAGTTCTAGTCCTCAAAGGCTACTATTACAAACTGTTTAGAATAGTTAAGAAATGTAAGTTAGTAGTTAGTCATAACAATCAGACTTGTAGTCTTATTAGGTATGTTTCCAAGTTCAAACAGATATATTTTAAATAGATGATAGTCTTTAAAAACTTCAAAGATATAAAGAATATGACATGTAAAATGTCTTAATAATATAAGGCTTTTCAAAACAGTGAGATATGTCTGCTCCTGGAAGCACAAATCTACTTCAAAAGAGATGATGGGCATCAAAGAACCTCTAGATAGAGTTTGCTTTCATTTTGGTAGTTGTTTATTCACTAGGCAAGAAACTTCCTTGTCTTGACTGTTGACAGTATGCTGTCCAAACTGGACAAGCAGGACACAAAAGAAAGCACCAAACTTTGTCAAGACAAGGTAGAGCAATCCTTCAAAATTCCTGCTTCACATAAAAATCTGTCAGATATTCTAGGTCAGATAGCCAGTGTCTCTGTCATTTCTCTAGAGTTCTCTAGTTCTGCTTTTTCTGTTTAATAAGGTAATATTGTATTCTCAGGTCTTCAATGGGGTTAAAAACTAAATAGTTATATAGTTTGCCTTGATACCAAATTCAAAAAAGAAACATACTTAAGAAATGTGAAGTTTATAAGGTTAAAAAGCATAAATACCTAAGTTGTTAATCTAAGATGTTTTAATGTCTAAAAAGATGTTCTTTAGGATAGTAATACAAGTTACGATAAAAAAAAGAGGTTTAGGTATAAAAATGTGGACTCACTAAGATGGAACAGATAATAAAGTACTTCCTCCAAATTTGCCAAATGCAAATGGACTGGACATTGTAAATGTAATTTTTACCTGATAATTGTTCTTACTGTATTTAGTTTTACAATGTTAGGGTTAAAACCTTTTTTTTTTTTTATTTAGACAAAAAGGAGAAATGCTGTGGGATATTTGTATACTGTATGAAAGTGTATTGCTGTGACTGATGTAATAAAAAGCTGGATGGTCAACAGCTGAAGGGTGTAGAGGCGGGATTTCCGGGTGAGAAAGGAAGGAAATGCACAGTAAACCAGGAGACAGCAAGAGAAAACAGAAGGCGCAAGATGGAAGAGAGGCTGGTGGCCGATGAGAAACAACTGCTATGAATAAGTCTAAGTGAACTGGGAGACTCAGGCTCAGGGAGATCCTAACTAGAAAACTAAGGTGGCAAGAGTTGAAAACATCTATATATCTGTATCAGTTTCTGACCTCCCCATGCATACATGTGCATGTGTGCACACACACAGAGTTATTAAATTTTAATGACAAAAATGTCAGTTAATGGCAAGTTAAAAAGCAAAGTATAAAAGTATAAACATCAAGTATTCATCTGTTCAACCTTTGTATTAATAAACAAAGAATACAGTAAAATGTCAACAGTAGTCTTATTTTATGTTCTCCTCCCAATGCGCACAAGTGTGTGTGTGTGTGTGTGTGTGTGTGTGTGTGTGTGTGTGTGTGTGTGTGTGTGTGCCTGTTGTATGTGTGATGTAGGTACCCTCAGAGTCCAGAAAAGGACATTAGATACTCAGAAGCTGAAATTATAGGTAATTTTAAGTGCCCTGGTACTGAGAACCAAACTGGGTCCTCTGCAAGATAAGGTCTCTCTCCAGCCCTAAAACATTTATTTTTATATTTAATTAGGTATGTGTGGGGTTGGGGGTATTGCAGATAAATATAATTGCCCAGAGACCAGAAGAGGGCATCAGATCCCTGGAGTTGTAGGTGGCTGTGAGCATGTGGGTGCCAAGAACCAAATTCAGTCTTCTGCAAGAGCAGTGAACGTTCTTAACTACGGAGACATCTCTCCAGCCCCCACTTCTTCACTACTTTTTTTTTTTATTTTTAATTTATTTAGCTTTATTTATGTGCATTGGTATGAAGGTGTCAGATCTTTGGAACAGGAGTTACAGACAGTTGTGAGCTGTCATGTGGGTGCTGGGAATTGAACTTGAGTCCTCTGGGAGAGCAGCCAGTGCTCCTAACTCTTGAGCCATCTCTCCAGCCCTTTGCAAAACATGATCTTTACAACAAAATGTTAGCAGTGAGAGAATCAGGCTATTTTAATGCTGTCTTGTGATAGTGTGTTGATCTTATGAACCACTGAACTTGGAGTTTACCAAGTCTTTCAAGTCTGGTAATGGCTGCAGCAGGGCAGAGGATAATGGCACAGAGGCTGCTCACTTCACCATCTTAGTTTTCCATCCCCATCCCAGCTCTGTAAGTCATTCTTCACCCTTGTCTACCTTATGCCCTCCAATAACAGGAGCTGAGCAGAGACCCAACAAATGTAAAAATATCCAGAGAGAAACCACAAAAAAAGATCCTCATACTGTGGGATATACTAAAGAATAAGACTTCCAAATCTTTACAGCTAATTAGGCACAAAACGAAACAAACAAACAAAAAAACCCCACCACAAAATAAAAGCACCTTTTTCAATCTATTATTTATGAAGCTGAAATGTTAATCATACCACTCCATCATTAATTCAGAAAAGAGGATAATGTATCTATTTATTTTTGGAAAGATCCTGGAAGTGAGGTTTCATAAATTACCTTTTCTTGGCTGGCCAGTGGCACTATTAGCCTGAGTTTGATAAACTCCATCACTTTGTACACATACCAGATGAGAATCTGCTTCTGTACTAAAACTAGCTCCAATGCTGATGACATGCTCATTAGAAGAATTTATTACCTTCATTACCTGAGGGGGGGAAAAACACCATATTTGTTAAGAAAAATTTTTAACATTTATGTCTAGTCTAGAAGTCGCATTACTGATCAACTTCATAGTTTCTTTGGTCTAAACAACTTTTAGCTTTAGTCTGAACAACTTCTAGGTAATCTGACAAAAAAATAAGAAAATAAAATCTCAACTAATACATAAAATGATAAAGAGTTGAAAAACTGCATCAAATAATTGTCTAATAACAAACTAATTCTAAAAATTTAAAAGCATTTTGTTATTATAAAAATAGGTATCTTTGCTCTTTTTCTGTCATCTCCCTCTTCTTCGCTCGCTCTCTCTTTCCTTCCTCCCCCCATACCCCGTTCCCTGGATATCCAGACCCCAATAAGTTCAACATAGCCTCCTGAAAAAAAAAATAGGTGTCTTCATTCAAAACAGCAACAACAACAAAAATCCAGCCTCAGGAACTCCACTCATTGGCCAACTGTCTTTAGATCTGGCTAGAGCAAGTACACTTACATCACTGTACTTTTTCCGAGGTATTTTTATACAGCTTTTTCCCATTTCCATATGAATCAACAGCTGATCAATGTTATGCAATGTGTACTGGTAATTCCGAAGATCCTACATAAAATGATCATAGTTATATCAACATTAACCCATCCATTAAACATTCCTGTCAGTATCTATAGTTTAGCCTTCAACACAATCCTATCAAAATGCTACCCATAAAGAGTCCCCACATGAAAAAAAAAACACCCTCCATAAAAAAAAAAAAAATCCCCCAAACTAATCCTTCCAACTACTACTTAAAAGTAATAAAGAATATTCTCAGAAAGAAGTCCACAGTGTTTGGAGATCACTCTCCTATCCTTTTACAGCCCTCCCCAAGTAGCAAAAGTTATAAGTGTTTGTAGGATAATGCTCTTGTACACTCTAAAGATTTGTTATTCATATTAGTTTAATATAACATTAATTGGTAAGTAGCCAGGCAGGAAGTATAGGCAGGGAGACCAGACTAGAAGAATTCTGTGAAGAGGAAAGATGGAAGCAGATGCCAGCCAGATGTGGAGGAAGCAAGATAAGAATGTTGTACTGAGCAAAGATACCAAACCACATGTCTAAACATAAATAGTACATATGGGTTAATTTAAGTGTAAAAGCTAAATAGTAATAAAAAATTAAGCCTCCTAGTCAATTATTTTATAAGTGGCTACAAAACCCAGGTGGGACTGAGAGAAGCCAAGCAGGACAGAAAAACTTCTGACTATAAGGATTCCTAAAGGCTCATATGATAAAGACTTGTTCATATCTCATGGTGCTACTGGGACAGGGTGGAATGTCTAGAACGTGAGGCCTAGGATTCTGGAGGCATGTCCTTACAGAGAATAGTAGATTTAAGCCCCTTCCAGTTTCTTTCTTTGCTTCCAAGGCACTATAAGATGAGTGACTTCCTTTACCAAGTACTCCCTCATGATGCTGCTATTGGTCCAACACAACAGAGCCAGGTGACCTTGGACCAAATCTTCTAAAGTCACAAGCAACAGTAAACTATTTTCTTTGCAAGGATTATCTCGTATATTTTGAAAAAGTAACAGAAAACTGAAAGTCTTTAAGCTAGCTGTATATGGAAAACTGAAAGGTTTACCAAATACTTTCATGTAGTGACAAGCAAATATAAAACGACAAAGTTATGGATAGAAGGGAGCCTCAGATATCAGCTTATCCAGGTTTTCCTATAACAAATGAAGACACCAAGGTCATAATTTGTTCAAAATCACAAAGCTGACTTACTTTACTAACACTTTTACTAAAGCTTTGTCAATTCAGAGGTTTGTGAAGAAGCTGCCCATTACCCCAGTACATAAGAACAAGTGTAGAACTAAGCAAAGGGCAGTCAGAATTAGGGACACATAAATCAAGAGACACTGTATTCAAAATGAAGCAGCGCTCATTTATGTTAAGTGGTTTAGGACTTATTATAAATGAGCCTTTAAATACCAAACATTCCAAATTAAAATGAACAAACAAAACGAGGTGTAATATGCTAAGTAGAAGCTTAAGGAAACATAATTTAAAACAACATAATAGTTGAGTTACTTACAACAAGTAAGTTCATAATAGTGTGTCCTATTTCTCCAAAAAGAGGTTTTCTGCCTCTGACACTTGTTAGAGGAGCAGGGTATGCTGCACATAAGAAAAAGTAGTTGGTCACTATCAACAATAACAAAGTCCTTAAGTTCATTTTATTTATTTTTGATTTCAAATAAACAGTACATATAAATACCACTCAGTTAGCAGAGAAAAGTAGAAGATGCCTATGCATCTGCTTCACTACTAGAAACTTTCCATAAACTGTCTTATTTAAATCCTATCACAAGGGTGTCTACACTTCTTATAGATAAAAAAAATTGAGACAAAGATAAACTTGTTCACTTAACTGTGGAAAAAGATTTAAAATTAGGATTTCCTGATCTCAAGAAGGCATTTAATGTTTTATTTTGTTTCCATAAAAACAAATACTATAAAATTTTAATATTTATTTAAAATGGAAAGATATTTACAGTCAATAGTAAATTGTGGTAAGTCAAAAATGATAATTTATTTTATTGTTCTTAGGTCATGATGATAAAAGGAACATAAAGAGTCAGAGGATCTTGTGCAGAAAGGGAACAGACAAGGGCCTTGGTGAATGTTGACTTTCTCATTAGGGTGCACACCGTAAATGTAGAGCACTAAAAAGAAGACACCTTGCTATCAACACACAAGGACCCTAAAGCTGAAAAAAGGGGATAGACTTTTTCTATGATGACAAAAAAAAGATGCATTTTTACTGAGATAAGGAATCCAATCTTCCCAATATCTACCATACAAATATTCTTTCAACTTCTAAGAAACTCTTCACATCTGGCACTGTCTATTTTATAATCTGAGCCAGAGTGGCACATCCTTGCTAGTACAAATATATTTTGTAATCTTTTTTTGTAAAAAAAAAAAAAAAACCTTAAGTTATTTACACATCAGAAGGTCTAGACTGGTTAAAAACACAATTAGTGTTAAAAGACAGGAAAACTATAAATTAACAGAAATGCTGGATCTTTACCTCATCTTTTCAGGAGTGAAGTGCATCCTTGTAAATGGTTAGAGGTAACTTTACTTAAAACAATGAACAGGCTCTGCCTTACAATGACATGCTATCAGTGTTACAGTATTATGATTAATGATGTTTAAAGAGGTAGCTGCTGATCTGTAAAAGCTATTTGTATCCTTAATCATTTATGCTAAGTGGTTTAGGGCATACTATAAATGAGTCTTTAAATCCCAAACACTCCAAATTAAAATGTACAAATAAAACTAGGTGTAATATACTAAGTAAAAGTGTTGGAACTTTAGCTTTTGTTATTAAATTTCCCACATATACATTCCACTAAAAAATCCAAGTCTTATAGGCACAAGTACCATTAA
The DNA here is from genome assembly GCA_004025045.1 of Sigmodon hispidus. Classification (NCBI taxonomy): domain Eukaryota; kingdom Metazoa; phylum Chordata; class Mammalia; order Rodentia; family Cricetidae; genus Sigmodon; species Sigmodon hispidus. Next base: position 48,959 of record PVIH01009588.1, read on the forward strand.
CTTCAGTGTCAGTCTACCTAAAACCTAGAATATAACAAACACTAGTGAGGCTGGTTACTCTCCATTGATAACACTTCCCATCTTTGCAGTTTCAATGCTGTGACTTTTTGAGAAGTTCATGTTACTACATGATCCACTAAATATCACTGTAGGAAAAACAGTCTTATTATTTTTAGGTGCTACTGTCCAAGCTACTGGTCAAACCTACAGATCATATGACCCATAATAACTGATGGTTAATTAGCACATTGCCCTAATTTTGAATAAAGACAGCATTCAAATGTTACTATCAACAACAAAACATTGGGCTGGTTGAAGAAAACACTGGCTCAGAGTAAAATGCTGTAAATTCTCAGAATTACACACAAAATCTCAGATGAAAGTTGACTTTTTGGAGATGCCACAGACAGATGCAGAGGAAAGAAGTTGAAATGCTCCTCTGAGAAAAGGTACCGAGCCGCATGGCTGAACAGGACAATAAGCATGGATTAGTTTAAAGGTAAAGAGTTAGCAAGTTATATGCCTGGGCCTTAGGCCAATCAGCATAAAATTAATGTAAAAAAAAAAAAAGTTGACCTTTTTTCATAATAGAACCAAATCCTTAAAGAATAAGGAATGCTAATCATCCAAGTCAGAATTTAATAGTTTGTCAGAGGATTAAAACAAATTACCTTTCAAAATTGCCCATTCTGAAATAAAAATAACTTTTATTTTTCCCAACACTAAATTGTCTCCAATATAACACCTATTAAATTATTTAAACCATATACCTCATAGTTAGATATAATATGCTACAGATTAACAAAATTTACTTCTTTAAAAAGCCAGGAATAGGGGACTGGACAGATGGCTCAGCAGTTAAGAGCACTGACTGTTCTTCCAGAGGACCAGGGTTCAATTCCCAGCACCCACATGGGGTGCTCATGACTGTCTGTAGTTTCAGTTCCCAGTTCCAGGCAAACACCAAGGCAAATAAATAAAAATAATTAAAATTAAAATTAAAAAAAAAGGCCAGGAATAGAGATACAGAGGAACATTTAAAGTTTAACATTAGAAACAATTTTGAAATTACAAGAATAACCATATACACAAGTCTGACTATTATAATAGTGTTACTATATATAATATACTATAGCAGGCATGTAAACACACATACACACAAGTATGTATCTAGGTGATACATTCTATAGCACTTAGCTAACTATTAGGAACATAAAATGAAACTTAGGGAAATGGCAACCACCATCTTTAACTCACTGTCTCTAAAAGTCGTCAACCCTTGACTCCATCGGCAAATGTACAAGAGTACTACTAACCCTCAGAAGCGATCCTTGTATTTATGACACAAGTGAGGGTGGAGGAGTGGGAAGTGGTGGGACACAATGATGACACACTGACAAGCACACTCACACACACACCTAATACAGTTACAGCCAAAACTTTAAAAAGACATAGTTTTAAGAAAACTTTAATAAAAGTAACAATGTAAAGAGCTTTGTTTTCTTTTGAAATAGAAAAGTAAAATCAAGAATGGCGGTATATGCTTATAGTTTCAGCACTTGGGAGGTGAAGCAGGAGGACCAGGAGTTCAAGGTCATTATCAGCTCAAGTGAGTCTGAAGGCTGAAAGTGGCCTCAGACACATGAAACCTTGTCTCAAAAAAATTAAAATTAAAATTTTAAGGTAAGTTATATAATTTATGAGTATCCTGAAAGTTCATGACATGCCACCTTTGTAACACTAACTTGATACAAATAGGTAGTCTTGGAAATTTAAAAATCCACCAAATCTATTAATCTAGTAAAATTTACTTAAATATTTTCTCTGACTATATTGCTTTATCATCAGCGTATTTGAAGATATGACATCTTATTATTCTCCAACTTACCTTTGTATTCTGCTCCCAACCTCAACATTAAGCGCATAGGAAAAACCTTTGCCCAAGGAATCTCCAATTTCTGGATGAGAATTCCACAGAGAAAAGGACTCCTTGGTACTGGGAGATCGTCAATTTTCTGAAAGGTAGGTGTAATAAACAGGAACCCTCCATGATCCTTGCTATTGAGAAAACTCTCCGTAAAGGTCAGACTGTCCAAGTTCTCTATGTACTTTCCTGAAAATAATATTAATAAAAATATTTTAAGTTTCTCTATTATTATTTTGATGAAACATTCTGACTCTGAATGTCCCAATATAAATTTTCTTAAGTAAAAGCAATACACTTTTGTTTTGAGTTTTTGTATTTCTACTTATAAGGAAGCCTCTATTTGGCCTGAGATACAGCTCTTTGGTAGATCAACATATCTCAAGGCCCTAGGGTTCAATACATGGCACCACAAAAACATTAAAGAGGAGGAAGGGGAAGAGAAGAACCTGGTGAACCCTGTGAACAGAACCAAGCCACTTCTGAAGACTGGGTTCGGGACAATATTAACAATCTGAAAATGTTTCCAGTCTTAATTGTTTTTCTATTTTGTACATGGCAATAAGAAAAATCATCTCCCAAATCTAGTACAGATGATCAGTATATAGGTATATTTTTTAAAAAATTAAGGAGGCAAAGGTAATTCCATTTCTATTTTTTTAAATCTATGTGGAAACATTAATCACATAAAATTCTAGATTTAAAGAATTAATGGTGATTAAACTTTTTTGTAGAGACCATAAATTTCTTCACAAAATAAATCTTTAGCACAATTAGCAGAGCTGAAATAGAAATGCTTTAACTACTTTATCCATCCCCTAGTGTCAACAGTTCAAAATAAAATACTATACCTTTTAAAGCATCCTTGTATATGGTGATGAACAGTCTAAAGATGTCCTTAGGAACTGTATCCTCGTTTGGCAAACATAGCAACAAGATGATAATTTCTGCTTGTCCTAAGCCATGCAATCCATTGGTTGAGAAGTACCAATATTTATCTGAGGCATCTTGAGGAATGATGACATACAACTATAAATGTCTATTTATTTTAATTTAAAAATTAAATATTGTTTTTGGAACAAATTACAATTTATCAAATTTTAAAAGTTCTCTGTGTTTAGGATTCATGTAAGACCAATGATTATTGTAAGAGTCAAGTAATAATAGTAAGAAACTCTAACATAAAAAATGTCCTAAAATGCTGGAAAGTACTGCATTTGTTTCAGACAGGGAAAATAGATAATGCATTATTGAGTAATAAAGATTATATATTGTTGAGGATGATTTATTTCCTTAATTAATTTTAATTAGGTCACATCTTTGACTTTTAAAATGACTTAAATGTGGTAGCCCAGTGTTTGAGAAACAGAGGAAGGAAGACTGTCCCAAGTCTAAGCCTTCCTGATCTATATAGTGAGTTCCAAGCCAGCCAGGAATATGTATTGGGTCTCTGTGTCAAAACAAAGGAAAGAGGAAAAAGTCTGATTCCATTTACCATACATAGTTCAATTTATCTAAAAGGATGGCAACTAACAGGCAGTTAAACACTAAACATCCAAATGTACTTCAGCTGGCTGAGGAGGCAGCACAGCAGCAGAATGCTTAGCTCCCACACATGATGCCGTAGGCTAAGGGGGGAGAGAGGAGAGGGGAGGATGGAAGGGAAGGAGGAAGAAGAAAAACAAACCAAACCACCTCAACTAAGCTGAGCATGCCTGCAATCCCAGCAGTTCAGAGGGAGAGGAAGGAGAACCTCAAGTCTGAGGCCAATCCCTGTTGTATCTAGAATTATATATAATCACATTTGGCTAAAAAAAAGTTCAATTCTGTTTATTTTTTGCTACTGTCAATCAAAATGTAACACTAGGATATAATTACTTTAAATATTTTTACTTCAAAATAATCAGACAAATGAATCTCTACTTACAAAATACTAACTTGACATTCACAAGTAGATTAGCATTTAGAACAAATGTGGCAGGAGGAAATCCTTCACCTTCAAGAAGCAAAATGATCTGCTCATGAGATGGATGTTCTTGTACTATAGGCACTAAATGGCAGAAATGTATTAATCAGGATAAATATCCTCTCAAATGTGCTTACAATGAAAAAATGTATAAATCTATAATATAAATTAATCAAATCAAAACAAAACCAAACATGTTTATTAAAACCAATTATCACTCCATTCCATAATTTCATATTCATTTTACCTTCCTCTCACTAACATAGAACAAATACAGATAACTCTGATAAATATATATGTGTGGATATATATGCATATTCAATTACCATTTATTTATACATTTGTTTACTTTTCAACTTGAAACCACTTTTATCAAAACTGGATTCTAGGGCCTGTAAAATGGCATAGCAGGCTGTATTTCTTGGCTATGCAAGTTTGATTCCCTAGAACCCATGGTGGAAGGAGACAGCCTCACTCCTTCAAGTTGTCCTCAGGCCTCCACACACATGCTGTGGTACACACCTGCACTCACACACATTAAAGTGGGTTCTGGTTTCTGAAGAGAGTCTACATTCAAGTTTCATATGCTGCTAACAACCACATACATGATATCAGTGACAAGTAACCATAGCAAAATGAAACTTGACAACCAACCAGAAAATATGCACAATATTCCACGAACAGAGCTTAAAATACTTTTATCTCTAGAGGCAAACTCATAAAATGTCTCTTATAGGCAACACAACAATAGCAAGCTTCATTTCTTTATATTAACATGCAAACAAAAGCAAACATTGTAATATAATACTTGAGGCAATAGGCATCCATCCTAGAAGTGACTTTGATATGGGAGTTAACCACAATATCCTCAGCTCATCTCATTTCTCTTTTTACAAGAAAAATGGGAACCCAATGAGATTAAATAACATTTTTAAAGTCATACATGAAGTAAGTAGCAAATAATGACCTAAAATTCCTAGTTTTGTCATTGAATTTAATGCTACTTCTTTGTGAACCATGCTTCTTAAAAAAAAAAAAAAAAAAAAAAACCACAAAAGCTAAAGTTAAAACTCCAAATAGAAACATTTCTGATGAGTTCCCCCATTGTATAAGACTTTAAAGTATCCCACATGCAGTAAATGACACAAAAGTTCGAATGGCTTTCTATTTGTTTTATATAAATAAGACTTTCTACAAACTAAAGTTATCACCCCTCTTATATAGCATAATAAAAGTGTTTTAAGTTTAAAAATGCATTTTTTATACTACAGACAAAATCAGTATGTTCCTTTAAAAAGTTTATTTTCCCCGAGAGCAGATATGATAACTCACACCTGTCCTCTCACAGGCCTGCTCTACACAGCATGTTTCATGGTGGCCACAGCTACACAGACCTTTTCTCATAAAAATCAAAACCAAAGATTTCTTTTCAGTTTCAAGTAGCCACTATCATACCTGATCCCTCTTCTCCAGATGTGGCCAGAAGAGGAGGCAGACCAACCTCGTCTTCAGGTAGAAGACTAATCCTGGTGCAGACATGTGTGGCAATGCCACACAATAACCTGTAGTCTGAGACATTAGCAACAGGCAAACCAGGGTGGGCAGGCACCACAGCAGGAATAGGTGGCTCTTCGCTATCCATAAAAACATCATCTTCTAGTGTGAAAGGACCAGGCATGGGCAAGCCTTCAGTGCCTGTGCTCAGAGGCACTTTTTCCACAGGTGCAAAATGAGAAACAGGACTATGAGTTGTCTCAGTTCTTATAATATCTATTTCATTGTTTGGTTTTTCCACTATAGTAGAATGGGTATGATCCACTTTATTTATCATCTGTAAAATAGGGGAAAACACAAATCGGTCCATATTCTCTGTTCAACAGTAAATTGTTGGCCTCTATAACCAAACGTATTTTTATAAAATAAAAGAAACCAATTTAGGCTCCTCAATTCTTCTAATGTTGACTTTCTAAGAGATAAAGACCATTTGACTTCCCTGAGTTGAGGAGCATGCCACATTAAGGAACATAGGTTTTAGTTAATGACTGTACTCCATTACACAGTGACCATTAGCTCAGCTCAGCTTCCTCCTCCTTCTTCTAATAGTCAAAACAGTCTGAAAGGAGAGATGAGAAGAAAAAGAAGGGCAGCAGAGGAGTGGCTGGGAGAAGAGTGGTGGAGAGTCCACACACAACAGTCCACTCAAAAAAGGCTATACTGTTGGTCATCTTCACCAGAGGCTCTTCCTCTTTAGACTGTGCAGAGTAAGTATTAGTCATGCCTCAAAAGATATTTATAATCTGTTTGAAACTTCCATTTTGTTAGAACAAGATTGAGAGTGGTGCTAGCTGAGGAATAGGCCACATTTAGTAACTACTCCTGTCTGCTGGAGAACTATCACCTGCAGATGAAAGTTCCATTTACACAGCTGGTACAGTGTGTAAATGGAAGCAGAAATATCACCAACAAGTACATTCTTGAACACATGGAAACCATTAAGTTAATATCAATCTAAAATAAATTTTAATTCTAAAAATGCAATCCACAGACTGCTGAAGTCCACAATATCCTTTCAAAGAGACAATGAGGTCCTAGATTTTCTTTAGACCAAAATCACAATTCCCTACATGAGGAAGCAAAACTGGAACAATGCCACACTCAACTGAAGTGATCTGAGTTTTAAAATATTCTTTTTCTTAAACTAGTATCGCCTATTGGCATATATACATATATAATTTATAAAATAGATCTATTATTTTAAATTAATATTTTAGTTTTCTCTATCTTAGTTTTAAAAACAATAATTACAAATGCATATAGTCTACATAACTTATAATCTTTGGGGTTCTCTGTAACATTTAAGGCTTATGTAAAGGTTCTGAAATTTTAGTTTAAAAACTGAGAATCATTGCCAAAAACAAATATTAAAAAGGGTAAAACCTGGGCTGGACACTCTGGTATGTAGTATGGCAATTTCTCAGAAAACTGGGAATCAATCTCCCCAAGGATCCAGCAATACTACTTTTAGGCATATACTCTAAAGATGCACATTCGCACCCCAAAAGCATTAGCTTAACTATGTTCATGGCAGCATTATTCATAATAGGAAGAACCTGGAAACAACCTAGATGCCCCTCAACTGAACAATGGATTAACAAACTGTGGTACATCTACACAATGGAGTACTACTCAGCAGTCAGAAAAAAATGATACCCTAAAATTTGCAGGCAAATGTATGAATATGGAGAATATCCTCCTGAGTGAGTTACCACAATCTCAGAAAGAGAAACAGGGCATGTACTCACTCATTAGTGGACTTTAAAAATAAAAATAAATAAAAAAGAGAGAGATGTCATTGTATACAAGAACTCAAGGCTAGAACATAGCTAAATGACACAATGCCTCACTTCTGCATTGATGGCCTCTGGCAGGGGTATGGGTGAGGAAAGTCTTGTTTTCTTTAAGGGTCTGGCCACAGGGAGTTTAACTATGCTTCAGTAAGTAAATGAACAGCATAAATGGGTGTTTTTGTAAATGGGGAGATCATAAGAGTGGGCATCAATCTGAGAGGTCTGATAATTGAGTTTAATGGGGTGTATGATGTAAAATCACCAAATAATAAATATATAAATAAATAATTTTAAAAAATGGGGCTGGAGAGATGATTAGCAGTTAAGAGTGCAGTTCCTACAGAGGACCAGAGTTTGATGACGAACACCACACTGAGTGGCTCAAAAATCACCTGTAGGTCCAGCTCCAGGGAATCTGGCCTCTGTAGGTGTCTACACGTACATATACATACCCACACAGACAGATGCACATGAACATAAATTAAAACTAAAATAAATATTTCAAAGGGTAAAACTTAAAATCTGCTAACAACATTAATCCAAGTATATCTCAAGTTAAGGAAGTTTAAGTTCTAAAGTAAAGCAAGTGTGAGTACATAAAAGATATATCTACATTGTAGCATAGTTTACCAAGTGTGTAATAACACACTAGCTAAAGAGAAGTATTAAAAACACTTACTACTAAAAAATGCCAATGGGCATTTTGAGCTGTTGAAAAAATGAGGCAAACAGATCTGCTCCATCAAAACTTCCCACAATCCTCAACTCATAAAGAATGCAGTTTGCAAAGTGCTATAAGGGAAGCACAATAAAGAAAAATATGCACATACAGATCTCGAGGCAATTTCAAGGCATCTAAAGGATAAGCACACTAATAATCACATGAGGAATTATCTACACAATAAAATTTTACGTCACATAAGTTATTTAGATTCCTTACTGTGGGTACATCAAGCAAGACAGGACTAACGTCACCAGGACATTTTTTACTTCCAGATGATAGTTTTGTTGTATCAGCAACCTCACCATTAGGCAGTATGCCATCTGCAAACCATACTCTTTTCTGTTCTTTGGAGCACAGTCCTAAAATAAATTGAAAATGTAAATTGTTTTAGTTTGGCAATACTGTGGAAACACAATTCCAAATAGGTCAGTTAATGTTTTCAGAATCCTTTTGCTATTCATGACAAGTCCTATATTCTCAGGGCTGCAGAATCCTAGGGAAATGGCTTCTATAATTCATGTACCCTGAGCAAAGTCCATGCCTATCTAATTCACACCAAGAAAGAACACTAAACCAACTATGGCCATGGAAATCACTAGCTCTGAAAGGAAGGGGAAATTTTATACCTATGGACAGTGGGGAAGACACAAGGCCTTATTACTGAAGAGAGGTCTGTATGGAGTAGCATATTAGGTCAGCTTTCCACTGAGAAAGTGACTTAGTGGGAACCTTTCTGACTCAGTTTCAGAGGATTAACCCAAGGTGGCTAAGCTCCATTTCCATAAGCTGGTGACATAGTACAGCATGGTAGATAAGATGGAGCACAGCAGAGCACCTCATGGCCAGCAAACAGAGAAAGACACAAAACATAGAAGACACTTTCCAGGGATATCCCGAATGCTCTGCTTCTTCCAGCTAAGCCCTGCCATCTGGTCCCACCACCTCCCATAAGATCATTAGACCATGAAGCCATCTACAGATTAACTCACTGATTAGCTCAGGACCCTAGAAACCTAACCACTTTCCTACAGCCTGACATCTAATCAATGTACTGGGGACCAAGCCCCCAACACATTGTCTTTGGGAAGACACCACATCCAAACCGTGGCAAGCAGTGACTGAATACAACTTGGGTGCTGAGTAAGGTACAGGGATAAAAGGCAGAAATCAGAGCACAACAGACAGGCAGAGAAAATCATACAGATAACAGAAAGAAGTCTAAAAAGAGGTGTGAAGAAAAGGAATGTGAATCACACGTATTCAAGAGATCTTTTTGTATTTTCACTTAATATGTAAATTAAATAACCACTGTAGTTCTTATAATAGCGCCATTAACCTTCCTAATACTCACTACTGTTTCCTCTCAAGTCTGGGGGAGATATCTATTTATAAGCAGAAATACTTGGTTTTTGTTGTTGTTGTTAGAAAGTATCTAAACAGAAAGGTTAAGAGAATTAAAGTCAGATGATTTTAGAATAATATAAAAAACACAAGTAGTTTCATGCCTACTTTTCAAAATGGAGAAAACGGAAAAGTTGGAATTATGTACATGTGTTAGCAACATGGGTGAGTGCATTAAACGAGGTACCTTTTTGTATTTTTCAATAGTCTAATAATAGATTTGGTTGTTGATTTAAATACATATACATCATTTTAGACACAAATTTATTATCTTTAGGGTTAAATATACAATTTTATAACTACATATCTGTTCCAATATGATTATAAATAGAAAATAGCTATTGAATGATAATCTAACCCTGCAAATGTCAGAAGAATCAAATTTATCTTTAACTGATATTTACAGATATTTTCTAAAATGTCACAGCTTTTGCTTCCAAAACAAATGTCTACAAATATATGCTGGTCCTCTATGAGACTGCAAATGGCCAAAGCTACAACAACAGTAGATAATTCCAAAGTTTAAAATAGAATTTGAGGTAGTGCATGTCATAACTAATGACTCATGGAAGGTTACTTGAGTTCAGAACCTTGAGACTAACTTGAGTCTTAAAAACTAAAAACAACAAATAAATAATAGCTTGTTATTGTGTTAAAATATACAAATAAAGAGAAGTTTTTAAAGCAAGTGTTACTTACTTTTTGTCCCTAGAACCCAAGCTCCCTGTACTACACTGTGCTCTTGGGTGCTATGCTGAAGTGTGGAAAGTACAAATCCTAGCCTCCTTTGTCTGCTTGCTAACTGGCTGTGATCAAATTATGACAGGGGTAGGGAGTGGTGGGAGAGAAGACCAAATGTAAAAAGGGAAGGGATTCTTTCTTCCCTGCTTCCTTGTTGCAGGACCCTATAGCAGCAGCAGATACGTTGCATGCCCCTTTACCTTTCATCATTCTGAACATCAAATCTAGAGCTCTCCCTCAGTTGCCAGAGCACCAGCCATAAGAGACTCCCTTGATGCTTCCAGTATTTGTCATATGGCATTTTCCCAGAGACCACACCTTCAGTCATATGGTGCTTTAGTGCCCAACCCCCAGGTCTGAGAGCTGAGTACCACTAGGTACCCTCTCCAAGTGCTACTATTGCCCTTCTCCTCTCCCATCCCCCAACTCTAGTGGTGGTAGCTGCTGCTTCATTCAGTTATTTGTCTATGAGACTCTTGAGGGCTGGAGGGATGACTCAGCTCACAACCATAAATATAAGAGACTCTTGAGCATGTTTCCAGTCTCCAACATACGTGTTTAACCAATTCCATGTATAAATCCCTCCTGGTTTCTCTTTGCTGTCTAGACCCTGACTACTAGAGCATCTCTATTTGGATAACTTATCCTAACTGTGAACCACAACAGTGTACTCTGGTTACCTTCAGCATTTGGTTGTTTCAGTGCTGAGATGGGCAAGGTTGTAGGAGAAGGAACACTGCATGTGTGGGTCTCCTGAAGTGGCTGGGTGGTGGCACAATCATTAGAGTGATTAGACTTAACACAAGAACCACCTGGACTCATCATCCTTTCAAATGCCTGAGCTATAAAGGGGAAAGAATAGTATTAAAAACTCATGCTTTTACACTTCCAAGAAAGTTATAATAAATATTTGAACTTTCAAGTTGTAAAGAGAAAGAAATAAATGGCCAATCAAGAGAAAGTGGTAAACTTGAGTGATTAGTACAGGCTCCTTTCTTTAGCCAGCAGCACTCCATTTTGATATGTTATAGATGACTTATTTCAGTTTTTTAATTGGTGTACGCTTGATATCTACTAATAAAAATCATCTTTATTGAATATGAGTGTCTCAGTTTTTGCCCTTTTACTCCTAGGATCTACTAGCAACATAGTCCAGAGTGATTCTTTAAGACCTAAATAATTATTTCCTTAATACTCAGTTTAAATCCTTTGTGGCTTTCTAATTGGAGTAAAACTTTAAGTTGTCCAAATGACAGGTCCTGTAAGCTCTACATCCCTAGCCTCATCTCTCAGTACAACCCACAGACTCACAATGAACCACTGATTGAGCCAGTGACCTGTTCTCCCTGTTCTTCAAGTTAAGCAAGTACAGCTTGGGCTATTTATTCTTCCCTCTGTCTAGATTTTCTCTCTACAGGTTCTCACACAAATCTAGTCTATTTCTTTCAAGTCCCTCGTCACATATCATATTATTATAAAAGCATTATTATTTCCACTGATCTATTTCTGTCTATCTTTGTCCATTTTAACTTTAAGTATTATTACCATCTGATTGCTTCTGTTTACTATGTCTTTATCTCCACATTTAAAAACTCCACATCAACAGAACATCTAGTTTGTTCTCAGCTGGAGCTCCAGAATACAGAATAGTGTCTGAATACCACTGACTAAGTTTTTCAGTAAAAAGGAACAGTCCTGGCAATAACATCTTCAGCATTTCTCCAAACTGAATGACTGTAAGGGCTACCACTACTACATTTTCCTTAATATCACTAAAGGGCAGCACTCTTGGAAACTGCTTCCACTAACTAGGAAAATCCACACAGCTTTACATTCTAGATTCCACATCTACCTGACAACTTTCACATGCTACTAAATTTCACACAATCTCAGCAGCTTTCTCACTGTCCACAATCTCTATTCAATATTTTCTTCCACTTTTTCATTCACTGAATTCATCTCACAACCTGTGAATCATCTTGTTCTTATCTGATAGTATTAAGTGATCACTTCTATCATTTTCTAGCCTATAGTTGACATTTTTTATACATATAACCATTAATAGATCCCTAAATGAAACTATGTAAGATATTGAGATAGAATAAAAATAGATATCTAAATAAATTCACCCCATAACACGTGTGTTGATGAGAGTTAAACTCGTTGTCTTGTATATGCCAGGCTACTACTAGATGCTACTCTACTACTGAGCTCTGTTTCCGTTCCTCTATTATTTATTTGTTATGTATACAGTGTACAGAAGAGGGCACTAGATCTCATTATAGATGGTTGTGAGCCACCATGTGGTTGCTGGGAATTGAACTCAGGTCCTCTGGAAGAACAGTCAGTGCTCTTAACCTCTGAACCATCTCTCCAGCCCCTACGTTACATCTTTGAAGGACCAAAATTTTATCTCAGTATTCTATTAAGTCTCTTTAATGAACATATCTTTCTCTCTCTCAGCTCTATAGTCAGAAATGTCTCTTCCCCAAATCTGACCTGTCAACTCAAATTTTATGGCTTTTATGTAGGAACTTGCTCTAGAATTTGAATTCTAGCAAACTGCTTGGGCTAATAGCCCTGGCAGCTGTCTTCTAGTCTACAGATAGACCACAAGAAGAAAAACAATTATAAGTATGTAGCTTCTTCATAAACAATGATGATAACATGAAAATAATTTTTAAAGTGTATTCTATTATCTTCCAGAGTAGAGGTCAACAGTGGGGAGTAGAACAGCTTACCTCAGGCTAACAGACTCAGACCAGAGCTTTTGGAGAATTGCTGAAAAAATTTATCTTCATTCAAAAGAGAAAAACAAATTATTATCAGGTATTTATTCTCCTGGCTAATAGGATCTAGTTCATAAGCCCGGTTAAAGAAGGGTCAACTAATCTTTGTTGGGACTTAAATGGTCAATAAGTCTTTGAAAATGCAAGAACTACTCAAAAGAACAGACATGTATCTAGGGGTGACAGCATGACAGCACAACACATACAACACACACACACACACACATACACACAAAACAAAACAAAAAACCCTGTGGGAACTCTAAGAAGACCACCAAGACCACTGCTGAAAATGGAAACTACTAGAGAGCCAAGAAACAATGGGAAGCACACATATATAACTTTCTAAAACTGAGAATGGAAAAGGATGAAACCAAAATGTGCAAACAGCATGGTGGTTCTCTGAGTTCATAAAATCATGTGTAATACCTTATCTTTCATTCTCGTTTCAGGCAATTGTCTAACGGACAAGAACTACTACCTTGCCTTGTAACATTAATATAGAGTATTGCCCACCAATAACGTAACTACTTGTATGAGTGTTTCCACTAAGATGATGAGGATGACAATGACGATGAAACAGGAGGCAGATGAAATGTAGCACTTAGGAACTTGGTACCTGTTGAAAGGTAATGAACTGCCACTCCAGAACCTGAACTCTTCCTTTCCAGACTGGTAGTATTAATTGTGAGAGTGGAACAAAAAGAGAAACCAAGCCATGGGATGTCCCACCTAAGTCAGATAAGTCCACACTAAGTCCTTGCCTTAAGAAAATAAAGAAGTTTGTCTTTGTCACAATCCAATTACTTTTAATATATATTCATTTAGTGGAAGAAAACATGCCAGGTTAATACTCACCTTTACTAATAGTCTCATAGCAGATCACACATACTCTTGCTTCCTTTTCTAGATACTGAAGCTTACATTTCCTGTTACAACAGACACCACAAAATACCTATAAAGAATAAAATACTAAATTTGTTTTGTCTCAAATATATTTATTAGAAGCAAGGTGTAGGAGCTCAAAACCTACTTTCTTTATTATATGACTCATTTTCCTAATCACTATAATCACAAATAGAATTATTTAATGTTCTTTAACTTAAATAAGTATGGTAGTTAATCTTGACTGTTGATATTAAGTGGATTGAGAGATGAAGCTCTAGGTATGTCTGTGAGAGTGTTTCTAGACAAGATTTGCATGTAGAATGACAACTAGGGGGAAAAGACATATACTGGAATTGAGTTGCACTGCCCAATAGGCTGCATCCTTGCATGCATAAGAGTGGCAGCAGGGAGGACAAGCTGCACTCCTCCCCAGTCTCCTGCTGATGCTGGAGACAACAGACTCCAACTCCTTCAGCCACAGTGACGATCTCCAGGGACCCCAGGCCTTCACACCACTGTCCTCATAGGCTTCTGGTGTCTTGAAGGAGACAATGACTGCACTATCTGCCTCTACACATCAGATAACCACTGCTGGACTAACAAGCCTCCTATCATCAAATCTAATAAATCCCTTTAAAATTACACACACATACATATTTATCCATAAGCATATATATAAGTATATACATGTATATATGCATGTATATACTAATGTTTTTTTCTAGAGAACTATAATACAGGAAATATTTTGTAATTTATGATCGTATCTCTGATAAGGAAATATTTCTGAATCAATTATGTTAACTGAAAGGCAATAAAAACTTCTTTAATAAACATGTCTATAACTTAAAAAGCTTCCTGTAGTAGCTAAATCTATAACTTAGTGATAATGAGCTTTCCTACAATTTACATGAACCTGGTTTTCAAAGTAGGACATTATTTTGCTAAGATGTAGTTTGAGTCAAAACTAACACATTACTGAAAAGTGCTAAATAAAAAGCACACCAGTTCTTAAAAACAATTTCCTTAGAGCTTATAGACAGTATCTTTATCATCAATAAGAACACGAACAAAATCAGGAATAGTGTCTAGATAAGCCAACTGGCTTTCTAGTGTGTTTCAGCAGTGATCAAGAAACTGGCTACAAAGAGGTTTTTAAGGATGAAGGGAGACCCACTGAGTCTGGAATGTCCACTTTGTCAGTATCAGAGAGCATAAGCACTTAAAGCAGCAGTTATCATCTGGGTCTCATATGAAATATCCTTCATATCAAATATTTACATTATGATTCATAACAGTAGCAAAATTACAGTTATAAAGTAGAAACAATACAATTTAATGGTTGGGGTCAGCACAGCATGGGGGACTAAGGGTTGCACCATTAGGAGGGCTGAGAACCATGACTCAAGAGGACAGAGAAGTAACTCAGAATTTGCCTGATGTGAGAAGACCTAGCTTTAATCTGCAGGACCATGGAATAATAATACAAATACAACATTTTTATAACTTACTTTACCACATGCTCGGCAATGGTGTCGCCGTTTTGTGAAAGTGAATTTGACTTGGCAGTTCATACAGTTTGGAGCTTCTGAATCAGGAACCCAAATAGGTTGTTTCTGGCCCAAAACCAAGCCTTCTTTGCAAATGTTTTCAGGCAGAGAATCTTTGTGTGTAGTTACAAAACTGGATCCACCTTCAAAATTACTTTCTATGTCAATGTAATTGGAATTGAAACTAACTTGAGCATCAGGTATATGGTTGGAAGAGCAAGTGGACGCTGCAATAGCATTTGCTGTGCCGGCCTCACTTTCTGGCACATCTGCCATGTCTGGCTTATTAGGCTCCTTTGAGCTCCTTGTTCCTGGTGGGAAGCTAAGCAGCTGCTTAGGTCTGGCCCCTCCAACAGCTTGGGTGCTAATACTGGGGACTGACAACTCATTTGCTATGTCAGACTTACTAGTAGGTAACCCTCTTTCAGCTGGAACTGTGCTTTCTTCTACAGAAAGATCATCATTTTCTACTGTGTCTTCTTTATCAGTTGTTTCACAAATCACAACACCTCCATTTTCGCCAACAGCTTCTGCTTCAGCATTAAAATATGTATCACTGGCACTTTCACCATTTAATCCTTTCATATCTATCTGATTCATCTGAGACTGTGAACCATCTACATTTTCTTCAAAAGACACTGTGTTGGAGTTCTGAAGACACTGTTCCTTCAGGAAAGCATCCAGTTCAGCATCACTAATCAGTGCGCCACTTCTTATGCTCTCATCAATATTAAAGTAATCTAACTCCTGCCCATTCATATCACTGCTGGCCAAAGTGAGGCCTTCACATCCATTAGGAGACTCTGGAGCATTTGAAGCATAGAGTGCTATCTGAGACTCCACAGCTGCAGAAGAGCTGGTATCCTCAGGGTACTCCAAAGATTCACCACTAATTACCAGCTGCTCAGGCTCAACCTTTCTATCTGCTTTGTCATTTACTAGCTGAAGAAATACGCTCTTACACTTTTCCTTTTTCAAAAGATCTGTCTCCCTAAAGAGTTCCTCATCTAAAACAGCACTCCTCTGTATTTCTTCATGTATAGCCATTATATTATCTTTCTGATCTTCAGACACATCAGGAGGTAAAAAATCACCATGCACATTATTGTCAATTAATGGTCCATCCAAAAACCCAGAAGGTGAAAGACAAGACACTGAAGAGGGTGCACCTTCCCTTGAAATGAGTAAAGATGGAGAGGAAACCTGGAGTCTATCATTATTATCTTTAAGGCCTAAATCTCTTGAGTCTTCTTTTACAGACTGTTTCATGAACACAGCAATTCTGTTTTCCTGAAAGACGGGGTCAGGTGACTTGTAGTTTTCATCCTTTGAATCTGTGTCATTTTGGCACATCTCTTCATCTTTTGGAAGATCGCAAGGCATAGCAACTGTGTCACTGTCTTCTTCTAAACACTCTGTATTCATGACCACCACACCTATTCTGTCTTCTGCCAAACAGCCATCACCTTTTAAAAACTCACACGGCAGCCTCTTGTACTGTGGGTTATCTTTGGCATTAGACATTTCAGAACTTTGTTCAGTCAAAGCAGATGACATGTCAAAATCAATTGTTTCTAACTCACTGGAGATCTTTTCATCCTTTAAATTTTCTGTTCCACTATATTTACAAGAATCATAAAGTGCAGTGTCTACTTTCCCACCCAATTCTTTAATCCTACTAATATCTGCATTTTGTAGGCCAGAGTTGTTATCATTATGTTCTTCTCCAACAGCAACACTATCATGTTCTACTGAAGAAACAGTCAGAGTATCTGAAACTGAAGACAAATCCAATGTGATTAAAGCATCTACACTAGACTTGGAGTCATCTGGCAATAATTTTTTAATGTCTTCTTCACTACTGGTTGCATGCACTAAGTTACCCATGTCACTTATCAGGTCACAGACTGGTTTACTGCATCTTCTCATACATGAAAGCTGCATTCCATCTGAAGTACTGGCATCCACAGAAGAAAGAAGATCAAGTCCGGTTACATTTCTTTCATGCTGTCTATAAGTTACCCCATCCTGTGCTTTCTCCTTGAGGGAAGTCTCATTTGTTTCACAGCATGTTTCTAATGAGGCATAAGTACCAATGCATCTTTGGTCCTCTGGCAGTAGTAAAGTCAGCTGTGGAGAGGCTGACTCTGAAGAAACTGAACAGTGGTTAGAAGCATATACATTCTGTGCATCTTGGAGATAGTCTTGTTTATCTAGTGAAAATAGAAACACAAAATTATTCAGAAGACCCAAATGAAATAAACATTACAAAGATATGCTTTCTAGAACTTTCAATC
Organism: Sigmodon hispidus; assembly: GCA_004025045.1. Classification (NCBI taxonomy): domain Eukaryota; kingdom Metazoa; phylum Chordata; class Mammalia; order Rodentia; family Cricetidae; genus Sigmodon; species Sigmodon hispidus. Next base: position 66,586 of record PVIH01009588.1, read on the forward strand.
AACTTTTTATTTGCTCTAGCTTTTACTTAATACAGCTGTCAATAACTCAGCTACACTATAAACCAGAAGAGGCTGATGAGCTATACTATCTTTAGATACTTTTTTTTTTCTGTCATTGTCCTGATTGGTTATTTGTTAGCTTGACACAAGCTAGAGTCATCAGGGCAGAGGAACCTCAATTAAGAAAATGCCTCCACTATATGGCCTGTAGGCCAGTCTGTGGAGCATTAGCTTCATTAATGGTCAATGTGAGAAGGCCAAGCCCACTGTGGGTGTGACTACTCCTGGTCAGGAGATCCTGGGTTGGATAAAGGAGCAAGATGCAAGCCACGAGGAACAAGCCATTAAGCAGTACTACTCCATGGGCTCTGCTTCAGTTCCTGCTTTGATTTCCTTTCATGCTGGACTATATGCTGTAAGGTAGAACAAATGTTTTCCTCTTCCAGTCACTTTGGTCATGGTGTTTATCACAGCAATAGAAATCTAGCTAGCATAGCCCTCTCATTTCCCAACTTCATTCTAAGAAAGTATAATCTCTTACAATAATCACATCTCAACTTACAGAGCTCTATCAAATTGCTTTTATCTTCCTCATGAAAAATTTTCTTCCAAGTTTGTATCTACATAGTAACTTTTACTTCTGGCTATTGATCCTTCTGGTGTAAGAATAAACTAATACGTTATAATGAATTAGGCAAACGTTTTAGAGAACATAACAATGTGACCAAGACTGGAATCAAATTTTGTTAATGGGACATTTTGAGATTCTAGTGGCAAAGTGAAAAAAAAAACAACAAACCTGGGTTCTGCTCAAAATCATCAAGAAGTTTGTCCAAGTCACTGACAGCTGCTTTAAAGTAACTGTCCATCCTACCTGTAGGCTTACTCAGAATTTATTCTTGTATATCTAGAAAATAAAAATACAATATTATATTTAATTTTCTACCATACAAATATTATGCTATCTATTCTGTGCCAATACAACTATCAAAGTAGAAACAAAAATAAAATTAAAACTGAGCTGATAGCGCACACCTTTAATCCCAGCATTCAGGAGGCAGAGAAAGATGGATCTCTGTGAGTTCAAGGCAGCCTGATCTACAAAGCAAGTTCTAGGACAGCCAGAACTGTTACACAGAGAAACCCTGTCTTGAGTAGCCTAATTAATTAATTAAAGGAAAGGAAAGTAAGTAAAATTAAATAGTACTTCATTTACTAGAGGTAGAAAATGCTTTCTCCATGAAAATGACAAGCAAGCCAACAACATTTGTACACACAAGCTACTATATGGAGCAGTGAGTGTGTGATGCATGTACATAAGTATACAAGTGGAGACCAGAGGAGCACAATGCATATCTTCCTCTGTCACACTCTACTCACCAACTTAAGACAGGGCTCACCATTTCAGCCAAGCCAGAAGCTCTGAGGACCTACTTGTCTAACAATGTTGGGGTTACAGGTATACCTAGCCATGACTGGCTTTTCTATGGCTTCTATAACTTCAAACTCTCATCCTAATCCTGTATGGCTATGTAATCTTTCTCACTGACCTTTCTCTAAAGTCCAGTATTATGAATTTTTAAACACTTATCTAGATAATTCACAAGTCAAAGGATAATTAATATTAAAAGACTACAAATACCTAAATATTAAAAGTAAAATAACATAAAATATAATATATATAAGCAAAAATATAGCACAGAAAACTAAAGTTAGCTTTACAAACCATATGTGACATAGCTGAGGCAGAAACAAAATGAGCTTGAGACATGGCAACAATCTACCAGTGACCAACATCAGAAGGAAAGAACCTAAGGTAAGGGCTTTTTCTCACTTAAATGGTGTTGGTAAACATCAAAACAATAAAAAAACACAGATAACTGAAAACAAATCAAATCAAATTTAAAAACCAAGCAATCATAGTAACAATCTCAAAATCAAAGTACCCCACCTACTAGAGGGCTGCTAGAATATTCTTACTCTGAAAATTAATGAATTAAGGAAAAATGAGCAGAAAATTTATCCTTCACTTATTTACAGAATACACTTCCAGATACTACAATAGTTACCAAGGGAACATTCTTTAGGTAAGAATTCCAGAAAATACATGCAAAAGGATTTAAAGTTTAAAAAAATCATTTCATAGATCCTAATGCAATAAATGAGTTAAGCAATTGTTACCAATGAATGTTAAAACTTTAGAAGTTTGATGAACTTGATGATGTCAGGGTTGGGTCAATACATTGCAATCCAGTGATCAGTTTACCATCAATAACGTGGAAGAACACCATCAAACAGAACATGAGCCTGAATCTAATCAAACCTGAAAACTAATTGTATGTTTGCAGAAAACTCAGTCATCTAAAAACAGCTAAATGACATTTTTTAAAAAGCAATTTATAAATTAATCCAGAAAATAACAGACTATGTTCTTCAAACTGTCTACAGCATATGATTAGTTAAAAAAAAAAAACTTCCAAACTGTTGCCAACTATCATTTTTGTTACATATAATAAAGCAATGCAAATTTTGTAAGAATATATATAAAAATGAATATGATAATAAAAATATACACGTTTCCTGGAATTGAGAATAAATAGAAGTGAGGTAAGTTTTTTAATAATTTATTATGATTGAAAGCCATGACTAAGGCACAGGTGATTCAGAAGTTGAGAGTATGATAATAGACCACCTAAAACAGAGCAGAGAAATGAGGAAGAGATAATATAAAAGAAAAATTTAGAAACCCAACAGCTGAATGAGAATAGAGTTCCATAAGGGAAAAAAGAATATGGGAAAATTTATTTTAAAGGCAGTGCCAGGAATTTTTTCCAGGATTAAAAAAAAAAAAAAAACTGAATAGATAAAAAGAATATATCATGTCACAAATAAAAATAACCAGAAATTCACACTTTTAAGCACATTACAAGGAAAGAACTAAACTTCAAAAAGCAACCAGAGAGAAAAGGTCATTTCAAAGTTACAATTATTATGCTCACAAGCTTAACCCAAGCTACAGTTCAGAAGTGTTTTCAATGCAATAAAGCCCATTAGCTCTTGTTTCCATTGTCAAATATACCATCACATTATACACACAGAAATGTACACACAAACACAGATATTCAGCCAATGAAAAAGACTTGGAGGAACAATGCAGAAAATAAGAAAACACCGAAACATACTCTGCGAGAAAGAAGCATCTACAAAACTGTGAAACAGGAACACAAAACCGTAAGAGAACATATGGGGACAGTAGCTGACCATAAATATCAGCAGCAGAAATCTGAGAGACTGGAACGACTCAGTGAAAACAGGTTTTTCATCAGACACACTACCAAGATTAAATGTATTTATTAAAAGGAAACAAAACTTGAAATCAGCAGTTTAAACTTCCAATTTGGGAAACTATATTGAAAAACCAATTTCTTCTAAATCAGAAATTAAAGAAAAGATGAAAACTAAAGAATGCTGGGACTGTAGTTATAGACTACCTTTCTAGCACTCATGTTCACATTGTGTTATATTTATATGTGTTTTGCTCTTTTTAAAAACTTTTTAATTTTTTAGATTTTTGGCAGGGTCTCATCAAGCTCAGAATGCCTTTAATTGTACATATATTTATTACAGATATTTAACTATATAATATTATATTATATATTATATACCCAAGGATGACCTTAAACTCCTGACTCTCTTGTCTCTACTTCTGTAGTACTCTCTAGTGCTCCTGTTATTGATGTACACCACCACTTGAAAAAGAATGCATGTGAGCAACTTCACTTATAACTGACAAGAGGTGGAAGCAACCACCTTTGATATCCACACAAATAAATAAACCATGGTACATACTATTATTTAGTGAAATGTTAAACAAGCCACAAAAGCACAGGATTGATATCTAAACACATAGAAGAATCTATTTAGATTTATATATTTATATATTTATATTTAGTAACTATAACTATGATACAATTGCATATCATTCTGAAAAAGTAAGACTACAGAGATAATGAACACACCAGAGATTGCCAATGGTTTGGAACTCAGGCAGGCTGGAAAGGGCTGAAGAATACAGTAGATATTTCATGGGAATAAAGCCCTGTATGATACTGCAATGGTGAACCAAGAGAAAAAGCACTTGAAAATACCCACAGAACTTTACCACAAAGAATACCTCTCAGTGTTCACAGTGAAAACAGTGACTAGGCTTAGTGGCTCGTGCCTATAATCCCAGCACTTGGGAATCTATGGAAGGAAGACTGCAGCATGTTAAAGGTCTGTCTAGGGGACACAGTAAGTCCAGGCCAGAGCTATAGAGTATGATCCTGACAAAAAAACCCAAAGCCTTTCAAGGTCAGGGATCCCAGAATGAAATGCTGAATGCAATAAGGGTCAAAACTTACTACAAATGTATAAAACAACACCATTCCTGGAATGGAGAGAAAAGGAAAAGGGACTGACTTTAGGAAGTGTTAAGACTTAAAAAGCAAAAGGAACACAAGCACAGGACTCTTCTATTTCCTAAAGCAACTACTTACTGTATGTATATCCTTGTAGGGCATTATATAAGTTACTACATTTACTGTTACCATCTAGAGTAACTTTCTCCTGGAATTTAAACATCCACAGAATAGGTCTTTTGTTCACTTATATATTCAATGTCTTTTCCCCCCATTATTTTTGTTGTTATTTTACTTGTATAGGTGATTTGCCTACATGTATGTCTGTGTACCACATGAATACCTGAAGAGGTCTCAGATCCCCTGGAATTGGAGTTATGGGCAGTTGTGACTCACACATGTGCTAGGAACTGAACCCAGGTCCTCTTAAAGAGCAGCCAGTGTTCTTAAATGCTGAGTCGTCTTTCCAGGCCAATATTTAGTGTCTTTCTTAGTACTTATCATCTCACCTGTGCTGTTGAGTAAACTTAAGAGTTTCCAGGGAAAAGTAACAGAATTGTTATCATTCTAGCATTGCACTTCTCAACAGTGACAACAGAAAAGAAACATCAGAGTCATACCTCTAAATTCCAAATTCTAAAATGCTAAAAGTAACAAGTAAAGCCATTGACCAACAGTGATGGTTGAAATATTGTTTAGACATATTGAAAGATGTATTCTACAAATATGATGGCAACTCCAAGGAAGATAAAAAAAAAACCTGAACTGAGGAAATAAGCTATTCAGAGGGAGACAAATGGAATTCATATAAAATAATAAGATGGTAGCCCAAGATAACATGCTATATCGCAAGGCCATAGGTCAAAGCTAGATGAATAGCATATCTTGTCCATGGGGTTAAAATCCCAAAGAATACAAAGTACACATTAAAAAAAAATATATGAGCCAAGCATATTGGCACATGCCTTTAGTTCCAGAACTCAGGAAGCAGAGACAGGCAGATTCCTGAGTTTGAAGCCAGCCTGGATAATAGGACAGCCAGGAGTACACAAAACCAAAAAACAAAACCAAAAAATTATAAAATGTATTCATAAAGATGTGTGAGGTAGATACAAAATAAATAATAAAGGCACTTGTTAACTTTAGGAAAGCAGTAATGACATAATGATATAAACACAAAGTAACTGAAAGTTAACATGTAACTAGCTTGAGAATACCAGGGGAAAGAATATGCACTGTAGTGTTTAAAAAGAAGAGTGGAAGCAGCAAATCTAACTCCTGTAAACTATGATACAAAATGGTACCAAAACTAGAATAAGGTAGGAGTGAGAGGGGAGGTAACTATACAGCTAAATATGTTACTTAAACATCTGGAGGTTAAAAAAAAAAAATTGAAATCACTGGCACTGAAACATCTTGTCCAGTTTTGTGAGAGAATTAGTCTTTACTGCCCTAAGGCATCTCCATCTAGTAACAAATTAACTTCATTCGTAGGTACTTAAAGTATTATTATTTGTATCATCCTTGGAGAACTGAGAAATAGTTGCTGAAATAATTTTCTATGTTTTATGATTCACACAGGGAGCCTAGACTAAGATAGTTTTCACTAGAGAGTAGGATTCTGGGTAAGGAGAGCAAGAAAGGGTAACTGGGTTTTTCATTATAAATCTCTAGCATCATTTAAATCTTTATGTTGGGCAGATATGGTAACCCTATCCCCTTTTTGAGACAGGATCCCAATATGTAGCTCTGGCTGGCCTTGTTATGTGGATAAGGCTGGCCTTGACTTGTAGAGATCTGCCTGCCTCTGCCTCTAGAGTTTTAAGATTAAAAGTACATGCATCACGCTAATTATCCATTTGACAAAAATTTTAAAATTAAAATTAAGTAAATGATTTTTAAAAAAGAGTAGGCCAGGAGTGGTAACATATGCTTGTAACCCAGCACTGAGGAAGCAGAGGAAGGAAAATCACCGTTAAGTTCCAGACCAGCCAATGTGGTCCACATAGAAAATTCTAGGCCAGCCAGCACTATATCGTGAGATTAGGCTCACAAAACCAGAGTATGAATAAGTACATATATATTTAAAAGAATAAAGGAACTCTGAATACTCAATTTATTTTTTAAAAACTATCACTAACCAGGCAGTGGTGACACACTCTGGAGATAGAGGCAGGTGCATCTCTAAGTTCAAGGCCAGCCTGTTCTACAGAGTGAGTTCCAGGATTGCTTCACAGAGAAACCTAGTCTTGAAAAACAAAAACGAAAACTATTACCAAAAGTTCTAAAAAGTTTCTCACTAGCAATATTTGGAGAGTATTCTTTAAAAACAAACCAAAGGATCCATCAAAGAACATTTATTTACAGAGAATCTCAACATAGTAACACATTTAAGCATTATAGTGTTTGAAGTGCCAAAATAGAGGAAACAGTACAATCCAACAATTTTGTAAAAGGTAGAATAATGCAAATACTTTACATTGAAACCTTTTAACATGAAGTACTACTAAGCTGTGGATTTCCTCATTTCAACCAAAAAGAAGATACTTTTGGTTTAGCAATCTACTATAAATAGAAGAAACAAACAAAATGTATGACAGACTCTATATTTTAAAGTTTATATGTAAAAATACTGATGAGGTTTTTTTTTTTTTTTTTTTTTAATCACCTGTACACGGGAATGAGCATTATTTGTTTACTTTTACTTATTGTGTGGGTGGAGAGGTCAGAAGAAAACTTTCAGAATCAAATAATTCTGTCCTTCATGAGTTTGCTGGGACCAAATGCCTCAGGCTGCTAGGCTTGGCTGCAGGAAACTTTACCTAATCTTGCCAGTCCAATGATGACTTAAGATCTTCTTATTAACCTGGCCATTTATATACTCTCAGATTTTCAAAACAATTTTTATAATATACATTTTTAAAAATGGTTTTAAAAGTGACTTCATAGTTTTTAAAAATTGGTAGCAACAGGGAAGATTAATAAAAAATAAAATAATGAAGCTAAAATTTGCTAAGATGAAAGACAACAAGAATATGAGCAGAGACTGAAACGAAGATGAAAAGAAACAGAAAAACAGCTAAAGAATCAGTACTTTTGGAGACTGAAACAAAGGAGAAGGCTAGAATTAACAACAGGTTCCCACTGTGGGCAAGTGAGTAAACCAATGGAGATACACTGACTACCACAGGCAATTCAAGAGGAGTAGGAAGAAAGGAAACACTCTTAACTACTGTATGAAGTACCTTAAAGAACATCCTGGGGAAGATGTCCAAGAGGCTGCTGAAAGTAAGGACCTGGAATGCAGAGAAGAGTCTGAGATAAAGATTTGGAAATTGGCAACACATAGCTGTTAAAGGAAGTGACCCAAGATAAGAATACAGGGCATAGGAGCCTGACATTAGACAACTAATGATCCTCCAAACATACCTAGATTAAAACTATGTCCTGAGTTACATGTACTTCTCCAGAAAATATCCACTATGCAGTATTGAATGAAAGAAAAATCACAAAACTCTGCACTATAATCCATTCTCTAAGACAGTATTAGCAAAGAGGAAAATATGGAGGAACAAATAAATACCAAACTAAATCTAGCTCAGGTACTTACAGAAGCCTTTCAGAGCTAATGTGTATATCTCTATGTTTTTGTTTTGTTTTGTTTTTAAAGAAAAAAATGGCATGTACTTTGTATAAAGAGTAGAAAATGATAAAATTTATTTTCCTTAAAAATGATTGTAATGCAATCTTACAATATAAAAATAATAGAAATCCGTTAGAAAGGCACTTGGACACTAGACTGAAAGTGGCTACAATAAATTACATGGAAAGACAGTAATATAATCATGAAAAAATGTTCAATGTATATAGAATAATTAGGACTTAAAAACACCATTGGTTGTTTACTAAGCTGAAACAAAGTATTTTTTAAAATATAATAAAGTACTTAATGTTAGTGAGGTGTGAGTTTTAAGAAAAAAATCTCAACTGCTACTGACAGAAAATAATACAGCTGCTCAGGTAAACAATGTAACAATATGCAGAAATAGTCTTGGGGCAAATGGAAATTCTCTCTTTAAATTCAAGAAAATAACCCTAAACTACTGAAAAATATGTAGATATTTTACCAATCAGTAGGTGAAACAATTCAAACAAATGCCACGGCAACATAACAGAAAATTATGAAAGTCATCTAAGTTAATTTCTATGTCTATCCAAATTAAAATTAAGGAGAGAGGACGTAAGTCTATGACCTAGCAATTCAACTTCCAAAACAACACTAGCACCTGTGCACAAGAACACAAGGAACATTCAATGTTGCAAAAGTTTGTAAGTGAGAAGCACAAGAGAATAGACTACTTTATAGAAGAACTGTTAAATCACTAAAACTGAAAGTCTTCCAGGTCTTCTCTTTTCTAACCATGACACTATGCAAAGACAGATTTTCTTCATGTGCTTTAATCTAAACAAGACAGTGCACCAAGATGAAATGAGAAATATAAGAACTGAGCTGTCTTCTATGATGCCACACATTAAACTTGCTTCCAGATAAAACAATACCATCTTGCTCCCTAAACTTGTTTTGGCAAAGACAGCCGATTTTCAATTGAGAAACTTAACAAGTACAATGATGTTTTTACTTTTATCTAGCTTTATTTTTGAGACAGCAATTTACTGTGTACAACAGGCTGAATTGTAGCTCAATCCTTCTTCCATACTGTTACTTGATAGGATTACAGTCATGATCTACCATACTTCATTACAATACTACTTTTAAGTGAATACGTAGAAAAAAACAAACAACAAAAAAAACCTGAGTTTTAATTCCCAAAATGATAAATATACTGCATTAGTAATTATTTTTTCCTCAATATTTTTCAGTTGTCATCACCCTCGATCATAGGGGTACTATGTGTAAAACATTATTATGACTGGGGATAAAAGGAATTTAATCTGTGAGGTAGCTACTTCAAAAGATGCTTTTGCTCATATATTATGTGTATTGTAAAAGGGTAATCGGCATATGATATGTGTAAGGCTTTTAAAAACATGGGAAGGGCAAGCAACCCGATCCTTAAGTTTAAAATGATACGGGGGAGAGGGGCCAAAAGGACAAAGAAAAATGTCAAAATGTTAAGCGGCTGAATGTTTTGCATGGTATCATTCCTCATTCATTGCTGGCTTTTTTTTTTTTTTTTAATAGCTTACCACTACATCTGTATCCAAAAAGCCAAGGAAAAAAGTTACGTGAAAAATCAGAGCTCTAGTGAAGCAAACCGTTAAACTTTTGCCAACTCAAGAAACGCCAAACTCAGATGAGTAAATGACGGAACCCGGATGACATGACATCACTAAATTATTCTTGGAATAAAAAGATGAATTTAATATTAAATTCACGGGCCGCTTTTCTGTCCAACCAAGAACATAGGACTGGAATTTGCAATCACGGTTGTATAAACAGATTAACGGCTAAAAGGCAGCTCATCTCTTCAGGGACGCTAAGGAAAGGACAGCGGAGGCAGACACTGACTGGGACGTTCCTGAGATGGAGACCGCCCGTGGTGGACTCGCCGGGTGCACTGCCCCCCAGGCCGGGCCGCGGTGGGGTCGGGTGTGCAGACCGCACAGCGCCCGGAGCGCTCAGGAAGGGAAGGCCCGGCCGTCCGAGCCCGGCGAGCCCACGGCCACCCCGCCCCTCCGCCCTCACGCAGCTCGCTGAGGAGAGGCCGGCGGCGGCGGCGGCGGCGGCGGCTCCGGGGCTCTTACCTCCCCACACCCCGCCGAGCTCCCGGGGACTCGACGCGTCGCCGCAGTGAGGCGTGAAGAGCGAGCCGGCCAGGACACCCGGGACAGCGAGACGCCGACCCCGAGCCAGTCCTTTGCCGTCCTAGCACTACGGCGCGCAGGCGCAGAGCAGGCTTCTAGCTGTCACGCCCCCTCCGGGAGGCTAGGCCTTCTGCGCAGGCGCATTGCTCGAGTCCGAGCTGGCGCGGGCGGAAGTGGCCAGAGTGGCTTCAGGCTGAAAGTCCCTCCTCCGGCGGGGTCCACGGGAGCTGTGTTGTTGGCCCCGGGGGAGAAGGGGTGACGACTCGGCCACGGCCTAGCCGATGCGGCGCTCTGGTTTGCACTCGCCAATCCAGGGTCGCACACGGTGCCTCACCCCCGGCAGCTCCCCGGCCAGCGCCGCCGGCCCCGCCCTGCCCTCTGGCTTACTTCTGCATTGCCGTCCAGTCGTGGCCTCTAGAGCTTCTGATGTCTAAAAAACAGAAACCAGCTAACTTCTCTGAAGGAGAAGCGGAACGCCACTCGCGCGTTGTCTGCTTCGGCCTTTGTCATTTTCACCCCAAATTTTCAAAAGTTCAAAGCGAGAGAAGAGAAAACTGGGATCCAGATCGGCTGGAGAAAGCTGGCGCTCCTAGGCTGTCAAGATGATGTTGCAAGCATCATTGCTGTGATGTATTTGCTCTCAGAGACTTCACATCCTCCATCGACAATCTATAAAACGTGATCCTTCAGAGATTCTGAATCTCCAGTTTTGGTTTTCCTAAACTCAGATGGAATTGTGTGATTTTAGCACAAGAGCAAAGTTTTTGGTTACGTGAAATTATTTATATGTTCTATGACAGATAATGCATGAGATGTTTTGCTTACATTACCTAATTAATTTTAAGAATCATTTCACAAATTACTGTGTGCATTTTCTCTATTATACGTTGGACATTGTTCACAGATAAAATGGGTCCCTGGCCTTTTCTGAAATCAGTTCAAAAGCAGAGACTCATGTATACAAATTCACATTAGGGGCAAAAAGTATCTATGTAGTATAGTGTAAAGATAATGCAATATTTAAAAATAAAACAGCGGGGCTGGAGAGATGGCTCAGCGGTTAAGAGCACCGTCTGCTCTTCCAGAGGACCTGGGTTCGATTCCCAGCACCCATATGGCGGCTCACAACTGTCTGTAGTTCCAGTTCCAGGCAAACACCAAGGCAAATAAATAAGTAAATAAATAAAGTTTAAAAAAAAATAAAACAGCAGCACTTAATAATGTATGAACATCAGTTAACAAAATTACATAAATGTCCACCACATTTTATTCATGTTCAAATTCAATAATAGCAAAGACAAAAGTAGTGTATTTTCTATAAAATCTGATTTACCAGTTAGCTTAACTTATGAATTTCATTGGTGAAAATGATGTGGCTATTCTCATACCCTACTACGGACATAAGACAAATACAGATACGAAGTAGGTCTTTCGAAAGTTGTCAAATACTATCAAGGATCTTACAAACTTCATATGACCTAATTAATGATTGCCCATTTGAAAATATATAGAAGTACTTTAGAACTAAAGTATTTGTAAGCAAAAATACCTTTGTCAAGCTTTTTAATTGACTAAAGGACTGAAGCGATGGCTGGGTGGGTTTATGTTTGTCAAGCAAGTCTGACACCTAAATTTGAATCCTCAGAACCTACTTAGTATCCGGGAGCAGTAGCACAAGTGTAATCCCCAGGCACATCTGTAAGGAGAAGTGGGCGTTAAACACAGAAGAACGTCAGAAACTCATAAGCCATGATGCTTTGCCTCCCGGGTCACCATCATTTTTCCTGTCTTTCTTCCCAGCCTCACTTTTATAATTAGGAGTGTTCTTGTTCACTGATAATAAGAATCCAGCCCCCTATTCCCTCCTTTACTTTTCACTAACCAACTTCGAATTATAGTACTATCATTTATTAGCTGTGTGACAGATATTGCTAGGCTTAAATACTCTCTTAATCAGATTGTGATAGAAATAATACATAGCATGAGATACCCACAAAGCACAGTTAAATGGGGAGCTCCAGTGAATCATCGCTGTTCCTGGTGGCTACTCCTTCTGTGAGTTGCTGGATTCTATTCATGTTGGAATGCCAGTGCCCTATGATTATGGCACAACAACAGCTTTCAAACATATTTACAAACTGACTTGCTGGGGCTGGGGAGATGGCTCATCAGTTAGTAGCTCTGTCAGCTCTTTCAGAGGACCCAGATTCAATGTTCATTATTCATGTGGTAGCCCATATCAAACAGTCTGTAACCCCAGTTCTGGGGGAGCCAACACCCTGAGCACATGAGTGGTGCACAAACATATATGCAGGCAAAACATACATACACATAAGAGAAAATAAGTATTTAAAACTCTGACTCTTATAACTTAGAAAAGGTCCTGACAGCTAATCTATGTGATAGCACCACAGAAAACTCTGGATTTCTTGTTTTGGTTCTTTCTGTTGTTTGTTTTTCAAGGCCTGATTTAAAATATTAATAGTGCCAGGGTTGATTTAACCAGCAAGTAGTTTAAAATCAATGCTTCCAATTCTTAGTCAACAGTCCCTTTTTCTCTGGTGACTACAAGCACAGATCTGAGTTCAGAGTTTCTTCAGAGTAAACTTTGTAGCAAGCACCAGGACACAAGTAGTTAAAAAGTCTACAATAGCTATTTACAGAGCACAGAGAGTGACATTTCACACCAACTAATTCATCCCAGGAGGCACCCACATCGTTACTTATTGTCAAGAATGCTTTACAAATAGGTGTCATTTATTGACCATGCACTGCTTTTTAGCCCTTACCTATTAAGTGAAACAAGCATTCCCTAAGGTAAACACTTTGGCTCATCTGTGAAGAAGTGGAGAGTTGTGGAATCCTTCCTGGTGTTGGAAATGCTCAGCTATGCACAGCAGCACTTACCCACAGAAGCCTTTCTATTTCTAGCACACTGAAGGGTACACGTCCTGTTAACCACCTGTTTTTCTTTTCATAAATGCTAGTATTTAGCATTGGCTATTGGGAAAACAGTGTTTTAATTCTTGAAAGCAAGTTATAAATATGAGACCTATCAGAAAATTCCAACCTCCAAAATTTCTTTTCAGTGTGTTTTGAAATCAATGACAAAGAAATAAGTAAGAATAACATGAGGATTTGCTAATAAAAAAAATTAGGAGGGCTGAAGAGATGGAGGTTAAGAGCACTGGCTACTCTTCCAAAGGTCAATTCCCAGCAACCACATGGTGGTTCACAACCATCTATAATGATGTGGTGCCCTCTTCTAGTGTGGTATGCAAGCATACATCAGGCAGATCACTGTATATATAATAAATAATTTTTTAAAAAGAAAATGTCTGTATGTATGACACCAACACAAATACTCATTTGGGAGACAAATAGTGTATCATAATTAAATTGTATTTCCTATCAATGACAGACTCATTGGAAAATCCTTCAGTGATTTTATTACCTATTTATTGATTGAATGATTTATGTTTTGACAAGATCACACTATGTATTCTAGACTAACTGTATACTTCTGCCTGAGCCTCCCAAGTGATATGGAATATTAGTTGAAGATATGTTACATTTGTTTATGCTGTGGAATATTTAACAAAGCAAAAATGTGTTGCATTCTTTATATTGAATTTGTTTAACTCTGTGAAGCTATGTTACTTTGCCTGTCTAAAACACCTGACTGATTTAATAAACAGTTGACTGACCAAAAGGGAGGCAGGCTAATAGGGAGGAATTGGCAGGGCTGGCAGGCAGAGAGAATAAATACAGGAGAAGAGATGGAGGGGAGATGGGAAGCAAGAAAATGAGGAGAGATTTTCAGGACCAGCTACCCTGCTACACAGCAAGCCACCAAGGAAGAAAGGTATATAGAAAGGTTAAAAAAATGCAAAAGGTAAATGGGATAATTAAAAAAAAACTGGCTAAAAATAAGCCAAGCTAAAGCCAAGCATTCATGAGTAAGATTAAGACTTCATGTATTTATTTGAGAACTGGGTAGAAGACCCCCAAAGAGCAAAGAGTAAAAAAGAACCAACTATACCCAAGGGCTAGGGTCACTGGTATTTACCATGACACCCAGGTTTTGTAGTGCTTTTTAAATGACAAAAGAGAAGACACTTGTATGGTTTTCTTTGGATTCTGTTGTATTTTATTATATTAAAATGATTTCTTTAACTAGTTCATTAAACAGTAGTTTATTTTGATAACCTAGTCTCCTCAGTTCCTACATGTACTAAGTAAACTAAAATAAATGGTTAGGCATATACCTTAGTGTTTTGTTTTTTTTTTTTTTTTAATTAGTGGTTTGGCGCCCAGAACTATTTAGCCTCATAAAAGGAATTTGGCAATATTCCTTCAGTTTCTACTGTGTGAAATAGTTTGAGGAGTAACGGTAGTAATTCTTCTTTGAATGTCTGGTAGAATTCGGCACTGAAACCATCTGGACCAGGGCTTTTATTTTTGGGGAGGTTTTTAATGACAGCTTCAATTTCCTTAAGGGTTATAGGCCTGTTTAGGTAATT
>PVIH01009589.1:0-29310 GCA_004025045.1 Sigmodon hispidus
CACCTTCACACAGATCACACCTTCACCTTCACACAATTCACACCTTCACCTTCACACAATTCACACCTTCACCTTCACACAACTCACACCTTCACCTTCACACAACTCACACCTTCACTTTCACACAACTCACACCTTCACTTTCACACAACTCACACCTTCACTTTCACACAACTCACACCTTCACTTTCACACAACTCACACCTTCATCTTCACACAACTCATACCTTCATCTTCACACAGCTCACACCTTCACCTTCACACAGCTCACACCTTCACCTTCACACAATTCACACCTTCACCTTCACAATTCACACCTTCACTTTCACACAACCCACACCTTCACCTTCACACAACTCACACCTTCACCTTCACACAACTCACACCTTCACCTTCACACAACTCACACCTTCACCTTCACACAATTCACACTTTCACTTTCACACAGTTCACACTTCACTTTCACACAGTTTTGTGCTAGTTAATTTTTGTAAACTTTAAACAAAGTAGAGACATCTGGGAAGGGGGAACCTCAAATGAGGAACTACCTCTACCAGACTGGCCTGTGGAGCAAGTCTATAAGACATTTTCTTAATTGATAACTGAGAAAAAAGAGCTGCTACTGGTAGTGTTCTCTTGGGCAAGTTGGCCTAGACTATGTAAGAAAAATAGCTGAGCAAGCCAGAAGAGATGAGCCAGTAAGGAGTTTTCTTCCATAGTTCTGCTGAGTTCTTACATTGAGCTCCTGCTCTGATTTTTCTCTGTGATGAACTATTTCCTGGAAGTGTAAAATAAAATCAAACCCTTTCCTCCCCATGGACAAAGACTTGTATCACAACGGTAGTACAACACTGGCTCCAAAGGTAGTTTTAGACCAGCAAGGGCTACTATTTCCCGAACCTTCCCCTTTGTGCCACTTAACTAATCTCCTCAGATGTACAGTTGAGCACCATCAATAGGATAAGACATAGTTATTAACAATGTCAAGAATAAAAGATGAAAAACATCTTGCCCATGTATGCTTGCTAACAAGGTTTGGGTTCTGGTGTACCATTTGTGCAGTAAGAATGGCACTGCCCAGCTATTTTGGCTTTGCTCACTTGTACCTTTGCATGACATTAAAATTATTCTTTATTTTTAACAGTATTAGCATAAACTTAGGACTTCTAATAATAAAAAAAGGGAGAAAGAATGGATGTGTACAGATATAAAATACAGTGACAGAGTTAAAGTAAACAAGAATACACAAAGAATGTTGACAGTCTGCCTTCCTAGAGGGATGCTGTTTTGCTCCCTAACAGAATCTGCATTGAGTGTGGTCTCAACATGGCATATTAAGAGCATAAATGCAAAGTCCTATGAACTTATCCAACAATCTACTCACAGCAGAAAGTCAGCTACTCTACTAACTTATATGGGTCAGGAAAACTTACTATTTTTGTTATCTACTTTAATGTGTCAACCATGCTTAGCCATGAATAATCAAATAGACACATTTGTTCCACAAAAAAAACTTCATGAATATTCATTCTTTTAATCTCAAAAAGTACCTTACCTCTAAAGAAATAACTAAAGTCTTTTCATCAAGCAAAGATTTGTTCAAACTAAGATTATTAGTGCAAGATGCCAAAGAGCTGCCAGAGAGAGCCCATGAGGAAATGGCAGCAGACACAGATGAAAGAAGCTGAAATGCTGCTATGAGGAAAAAAAAAAAAAAAAATGAGAAGCTGTAGATTTATTTCCAATTAAAGAAAATAAAGTTTGATCAAGGAAGACCTCCTAAAAAGTCTCCAATGGAAATGGATGGCCCAGATGATTCGGCATTTCAGAGTACCTCTGTTGTAGTTTCCTCTTTCTCTGAATTCTGCATCTAAAACAACTTCAAGGAGACTGGCTGAGATGACCCAGTCCACAGACTACTCCACTAAAGACTTATCCATAATTCTAAATTTTTCTTTGGATCCCCATAGGATTGCCAGTGCTCCCATTTAGCAGGAAGTAGCCTAGAGAACTATGCCCACATTCCCAAAAAATGGATTATGGATGTTTTTCTATTTGTTTACAGTGTTGGTTATAAGTAGTTATAGATAATGGGAAAAAAGATATTAGATTTGAGGTTCTTTTTATTTTAAAAAGAGAAAAAGGGGAAATGTAGTGGGATTATATTATGTTTCCTGTCATTTTAAATAACTGTCCTGCCCATGGGCTTAATGTTTTTTTTAAACAGTAAATGGAAATTTTATTTAGTTCAACTGAATGCTTGCACAAAGGTATAAATAGTAACAGAGATTAGCATTCTGTGATAAGCTAAACACTGTCACTGTTACCACACAGATGCACTAGGGATCACATAGCCTTGGGAAGTTCAAGCCGCTTATGGGTTTAATAAAAGCTGATTGGCCAAAAAGCAGACAGGAAGTGTGGGCAAAGCTACCAGGCTAAGAAAACTCTGAGTACAGGAAAGACAGAGACAGATGCCAGAGAGAGCTGCCACACACATGACAAGGAGATGGCAGCAGACACAGAGTAAAGAAACTGAAATGCTGCTATGAGAAAAGGTTCTGAGCTGTGCGGCTGAACAATCCAGGTTAGTTCAGATGAAGGAGTGAGCAAATTATATGCCTGGGCCCTAGGTCAATCAGTGTAAAAATAATATAAGCCTGTGTGTGATTATTTGAGGCTAAGCAAGGCTGAGAGTGGAGCTAAACCTCTGGGCTAGACCAGAAAGTCCAGCCCAGAAACCTTTTACAACATAGGAGGGTCTATAAAAAAAAACAAAAACAGTGCTTAAGTCTCATAGGACTGGCTGTAACATTTCAGAATACAGGGAAGGGCTATGTGAAGTTCTTGTCAGAGACGTAATATGATGGATAGTCTTAGAAAGCCATCTTGGAACAGTCCTGAACAGCTTGTAGTCCAGAACCAATCATTGCGTAGTGTATGCTCAAAGGCATCATAATGAACCAGTTAGAATCATTGTGTTTAGGCCCCATCTTCTTTCAGGATGCTTCAGAGATTGCTGTTAGGATAATTTGTTGTTTTTATGGAAAACTTAAACATCATTAATACCAAAAATGGAAAATTTAAATTTTTTGGAAAGAAATGAATACAAAAAAAAAAATGTTTTAAAATGTCTAGAATAAGTATGGAGAGAAATAGAATTATGATAATAATAGTCTCTAGATATTGGCTTTTTTTCCTGTCCCGTACCAGGTGGCTTTTCTGATAGGAGTCAAAAATTTTTTTTCTTTTAACATCATGCTTAGGTTTAGAGAAGAAGAAAGCCACATACTCTAACTGCAAAGCTTGATTTGTAATTGAGTTGGGACCACAATTTTTCCAAAAGGTAAAGAGATACACATGTTAAGCAATGAGATTTTACCCTATAGAGTACAATTGTACCAGTAAGCCTAATATTTCTTTGCTTGTAAACTTTTTCATGATTGATTTCTCTTTAGCTTTAGATATCTAGGTGTCCAATGCCTTTTCAACTTCTTGAAGATGGTTATTTCTATTTTTCTGTAAAGATAAAAACGAAACCCTGCCCTGATCTTTGTTAAGTAAATTTTCTTTACCACTTATAGAATTGTCATATTGGTAGATGGCCATTATTTCTCCTCATCAAGAGATTTCTCCTGCTTGAATAAAATCTTTATTAATTTTGTTTGTACCCATGGTTTTTCATGTCCTGTAGGGGGGAAAAAAGTGAAACAAGGTGGCAGAATCAGGTGTTATTTAGCAATATCTTAGAGGTGTGACTTTGAGGTCTTAGAGACCCCTGTACAGGGTGTGGTCAGCACTTTCCAAGACCAGTTTCACGCTGCCTCACTTTCCTGTTTGTTCCTCGAGTTCTTGGAAAAAGATCACCATTGCTATGTGAGACTTTTCAATCCTTCAAGAATTGCCCTAAGGTTCAATCTTGTATTAGTAAGTGTTTCATATAAACTTCTTAATAAATATTAATCCTTTCATAGAAAATAAAAGATTATTAGTGCAATTGATAAAATTAAAAAAAAAAATGTTACTCTTTGACACCTGAAGATTTTAGGGGTAAGCCTAGTGGCTTAATGCTTATATTCCTGGCACTCAGAAGGCTGAAAGCAGAAATGATTCAACTTCAAGGTTAACCTGGAGCTAGCTACACAGTGACAGTATATCTTGAAGGAAAGGGAAGAAAATGAAAACTGAAGACAAACTTTATTTTTTTGGTGACAGAGCCAACTATGTAGTCCAGGCTGGCTTCAAACTCCTAATCATCCTGCCTCTACCTCCCAAATGACAAACTTCTTTAGTCTTTACTGAACAAAATTTTCAAATCTCCTGCCTATATATTATATGCTATGTGAAAATAAAATTATCACCATAACTTACCATTCCACTGGAATTATTGATTCCATTCATATTAATTTTTGTTACAAATCTAACTGATGGAGGAGCTTCTGGGTATTTAGATCCACATTCTATTTTCAAGCTATATATTCTGTTTTCATAGTTTGTCTGGAAAGATAAGGAAAAGAAGGAATAATCATAATGACAAACACTAAAATACTGCCCAACTGTTAAGAAAGAAAAATGTAATATGAATATATTTTTTATGATGTTTGTGATTACATACAAACTTCTGTACAAAGTTACTTGAACTATATAGTTTGGAAAAAATGTACCACACATACTTAAAGTGTAGTATGAAACTAAAATAATCCTACCAAGTAGAATCAGAATAATCAGAACTTACTTTTTGTGACACAAATGGTGCCAATAACAAATTAGAAAGAAAAACCAACTTAAATTTAGATTTTGCTTTAAAAAAAGAGGTGGGTAGGGGCTTGAAGAGATGGCTCAGAGGTTAAGAGCACTGGCCACTCTTCCAATAACCATATGGTGGCTTAGATCTGGCACCCTCTTCTGGTGTGCATGCAGAAGAACACTGTATACATAATAAATCTTTAAAAATAAAAAGATATACAAAAGACAAGTATATGACTTGTATCATACACACTAAAGGTTTTCACCATTCAGAATAATCTCATTGGTTTCTATTATCTCAGTAACACTAACAATGCATCTTTTTGTTGGCAAGCGGATTTGCTGGATAAAAAATTATGATTCCTTTACACAGATGGGCAATTACTTCTAACAAAGGAAAATCATGACACCTCATCTTACAACAATAAAAAAAAATTCTTATTTCTCATTATCTATACTATTACTTAAAGAATTCTGTGGTTTTTTAACTCCATTATCTGAATTCATGTATTCTTTATATTTACATATATTTTCTTTTTTTGTTGTTGGTTTTTTCCTCTCTGGAGCTGAGGACCGAACCCAGGGCCTTGCGCTTGCTAGGCAAACGCTCTTCCACTGAGCTAAATCCCCAACCCCCTACATATATCTTCAAACATGGTTTCTAATTAATGAAGTTTAGCTAATGCTACATGCTTATAAAACGAGAATTTTAAGGCTTGGACTTAACACTTCAAGGTTATTCAGGGCGTATTCTCATGTAATAATTAGCTATTATTTCTCATGATAGTTTTTTGTTGACTTACTAGTATAGTTCTAAAACAGGAAATTACATAAAAATAAAAGTAACAAATGCAACACCTGAAGTCTGTTTAAAACTAGTGAGAAAATAAGCTATTTTCACAACTACACAGCTCAAACATTTTGCTTTGATAAATAAGAATTATTCTCAATGGAGTTCAGATATGTAACATCAAACTACTGTAATGCAAAATTATGAAACAATCTGATACATGTTATTAAATACTTCATACTTCATATTAAATACTTTGAATGACCTCTATAACACCCAAATTTAACAGCTAACAATCATACACCCAGCAATTTGGTGCTATATAAAATTGAATGAAATCAAACAGTTCTCAAGAAAGAATCTTTTTCATGGTTCTCTAATTTGACTGTAGATCAAATTATCTAAAGTAATTATATTTAAAAGAAAACAAAAACTTCCAGGCATGGTGTTATGATTGTAATCCAAGCATTAGAGAGGCAGAGGCAAGAGGATCATTTCAAGTCTGAAACCAGCCTGAGCTACATAACAAGACCCTGTCCAAATAAAAGCAAACAAACTAAAAAAAATAAAATAAAAAAGCAAACAAACAAAAAAGTGAACAGAAGCCGGTTCTTCTCTTCTCCCCTGAATCATATTAAAACATCTGAAAGGATATCCTAAAGTAGTCCATTAAATCTTATCCTTACAGCCAGAAAACTCAGAAATTTTTCATCTATGAAAAGATAGGGATAGAAAAGAATCTAATAGGCCTTGTTCAGTGCCCTTCACTCTATTGAGTACTACTGGATCAGGCTCTTTATAAAACCATACTCCATATTGTGCACTCTTAACTAAGCAGTGCAAAATTCTATAAAGCCTACCCTGTCATGTAAAACTCTTAATAAAATACACCTCAGTTATAACCTGTTGGGTGAAGAAAAGGTAGTGTGCACCTACACACACAACTCCAATGCAATGACCCACAGAGAAGGTCCACAACATCTTTTGCCTGTGTCTTAGTGAGCTACAAGACAAGAGCTACATAAATAGCCTTCAGCTCTAACTAGGTAAGGGGAGGACTTGCTATTTCTTGTTCATCAATGACACCAGGAAAAACAAGTTGCTTAGGAATCTCACTGAGGACCCAAATGGAGAGAAATAAAGTAGAGGCTACAACATTTCCTCCCCATCGGGAACTATTCTAAAAGTCTGTATGCAAGACACATCCTTCCGATGCAAAGTGTACTGAGGGTAGTGGCTGGAGAAAAAGCGCAACCTAAAGAATTTCAAATTTATAGTTTTCCAAATTTTGACTTAAATCTCAAACCAGTCTATGCCAGAATGTTACAACTACTTGCTTTTAATTTTATTTTGGCTAGACTATCAAAATAATGTTTGCAAACATTGAAAAAAAAATCAGTATTCATCACAAATACCAAGTTATAAAGTCTTTTTAACCATCAATCTTATATTTCCTTTCTCAAATGTCTTATGGAAAAATCAATCAGAGCACACGTCAGAAGACTTTCAAGAGTACACATGAAGTCTGCAAACTATGTATCCTTAGCAGACTTGGTATAAAAGGACTGCAAAGCAACACCAGAAAATACCATAAAACACACTTGTCTAACACTGATAATTACATGAAACATTTTTTTTAATAACCAGAAAAAATTTTAAATTCTATCCAAACAGAAAAGGTAAAATTTTTTCACATGAAAGTAAGAGAGAAAAAATTGGGTCTCATGGAAGAGACCATAATCCTAAACTACTAAGAAGGCTGAACTAGCAGGACTGAAGAACAAAGTCTTCCTAGCCCACAGACTGAGCTCACAGCCAGCCTGGAGGATTCAGAGATTGGGTCTCAGAATAAAAGTAAAAGAGTCTGGGGATATATAGTTCAGTAGTAGTAAACTTGTCCAGCATGCGCAATGCCTTAAGTTCATTCCCAGTATCACAATAAACAAGCAAATAAATGAATAAATCTTTCAAATTTGTATTTACCCAAGATGTCACAACATTAACATTAAATAATACCCATTCCAATGCTCTGCATGAGACCACTGAATAAAGATGCACTGTTAGA
Source organism: Sigmodon hispidus (assembly GCA_004025045.1). Lineage (NCBI taxonomy): Eukaryota > Metazoa > Chordata > Mammalia > Rodentia > Cricetidae > Sigmodon > Sigmodon hispidus. Next base: position 7,602 of record PVIH01009589.1, read on the forward strand.
AAATGTATATCTAGGAAAAAAAATGGGGGGCAGTGGGAAATACCACGAAATCCTGAGAAAGACCTAAGAACAAATACACAAGAGATCAATAACAATACTAGAAAATATTTAAGAATCTTAGCCAAGCAGTGTTGATACACACTTTTAATCCCAGCACTTGGTAAATAGTGTCAGGTGATTTCTGAGTTTGAGGCCAGCCTGCTCTACTGAGTGAGTTCCAGCACAGCCAGGGCTACACAAAGAAATCCTATCTCAAAAGGAGAAAAAAAGGAATTCTAGTTATTTTGTTTTATTGTTGCTGAAAAACCCATGTGGTATGCATACTAGCTTCACATGTTCTACCACTGAACCTCCAGAAGAATCTAAGATTTGCTGCTGTATTTTTGTAAATCAGGGCATTGAGATCTACAATATCCCACTCTGGCCTGTGAAACAGAGGGCATAGCAATGATTACGCATTACACTGCAAGCCAATCTAGAAATCTTCAGTCACATAAGGGAGCAGGCAACATGTGACACACTCTTCCAGATATCTCCTCCACTTCCTCCCTTTTCTTCCTCTGTGACACTGAATGTTCTCCATCCCCATCTCAACCTTCAGAAATCCTACCAATCAGTCCTTTAATGGCCCAATCCAAAGGCAACTTCCAGCCTTCTTCAATTTATTCCAGTAGAAGAAACATGGTAAACTTGCTCAACCATATTAGATCTAACACTTAGAATGGTTCTTTTTTTCTTCTACTAAAACACAAACACTTTGGGGGAAACAACCATGTTACTCCTCCACTCCAGTCTTCCTACTAACCAAACTTATACTCTTCAAACAACTACCAATAAATAAATGCACATATAATAGAAATACAGTTATTCTTTCCGTCAAAAGTTATCACATTTGTCTTTTATTACCAATAAAACTAGGTGTACATTCAAAATAAACAATAACTATTAATAGTAAACATGTATAATTTATAGCACTGACCCTTGGTGGCCCAATAATCATGCCTGTCCACCTTGTAAGTGTCATGTCTTCATCATCTTCAAGGCCCCAGCTAACCGTACCATCGCCTACTCCTTTCTGTCCTTCTTCAAGTTCTTCCAACAATCGAAAATTCCGAGGAACTTTAACTCCTATACAAAAGAATGTCAGTGTCAACATAAAAACTCATAATTATTAAGAGATACACAGTTATTGTTGGGAGCTTTTTTTTTTTAAAGCCTTGCTGGTCCTAGAACTCATTCTGTAGACCAGGTTGTACTCAAACTCAGTGATACACCTGCCTCTGCCTCCCAAATGCTGGGATTAAAGGCATATGCCACCACCGCCACCACCCAGAAAGATTAGTTTTCAAAAATTACTTCACCAAAAGGCAATTCTGTCAAAAAACGTATTACACCTCGGAAAATAGCTGGCCTACTAGTTGCTTAAAATAAAAATGCCAGTTGCTGTGAACAGCAGACAGCTTCTTGGTTAGGTAAGACTTTGTGTCCACGTCCTCTTCTCAGTGATGGGATTTTGTCTGATGATGTACATGCCTCTGTGAGTTTCTATGAGTCAGTTTTCTCTAATGGAATGTCACTGGACGGTCACTGGATTGTCAACCACACTCCAGGGAGATGGCATGTCGATGAGTAGCAGGCCAACACAAAACAGACTCCATTTTTGTGTATCAGTGGGCTTTTTGTTTTCTTTTGTTATTTTTTGCCTTACTGGTTTTTGTGGTTTGGTTTCCAAATTTATTTTGTTTGTTTGATTGGTTTTTGAGACACACAAACACAGAGACAGACACACAAAGAAAACATGAAAACAGGTGGGATTGGGAATATAGGGGAGGAGTTTGGGGAGAAGAAAAAATATGATCAAAATATACAGTAAGAAAAAAACATTTTTAATGAAATTGCTACTAGAAAGCATTGTGTCAAACATTAACAACAATAGTGAATATGTATATAAATTCCTACTCAGGGACTGCTACCTTTGAAACTCAGACCCATGTCCAGAGTGTAATCAGAGGTGAACAGATTCCAGCTCCTGAGCCGCCAGTCCACAGAATCCCTCTACAGGGCCAGGATCACACCCAAGAGTCTGATCTCAGACTCTTTCTAGTAGGGGGCCTACATCGCAACCCCTAAAAAAAAGGGATCTCACACTGCCAGGCCCCACCTGGGAGAACTGCATCATCAGAGAGGGACTGATAACTTTGAAACTCAGACATGTGTCCAAAGCACAGTCAAAGATTGAACAGAAGCCTTGTTCAGAGCAGACAGAAGACACAAAAGTCCTCTAGCCACAAATGACTAGGAGCAGAGTAAGTATGAACCACTGAAGCCATGGGCATATAACAATTTAAAGAACAACAAGGCAACACCAGAAGAAATGTTGGTTCTACAACACCAAGACCTGAAGAAAGCAATGAAGATGAAACAGAAAAAAAAAAAAAACAGCAAAAACACATTTATGAAGATTATAGAAGCCTTAAAAGAGGATATAAAAAATTCCCTTAAAGAAAAAGAAGAAAATACAAACAAAAAATTGGAAGAGATGAACAAATCCTTGAAAGAAAACCAAGAAAAGGAAAACCAAAAAATGAAAGAAAGATTTCAGGAACTAAAAATTGAAATACAAGCAATAAAAAAGGCACAAAATGAGGAAATGTTGGAAATAGAAAATCTAAACAAAAGAGCTGGAACTACAGATACAAGCATAACCAACAGAATCCAAGAGAAGGAAGTGAGAGTCCCTGGAGTGGAAGACTCAGTAGCAGAAATAGATACATCAGTCAAAGAAAACAAGAAAACCAAAAAAGCTACAACAAAAAAACGTTCAGGACACCATGAAAAGACCTAACCTCAGAATAACAGGAATAGAAGGATGAGAATACCAGCTCAAAGGAACACATAGTGTATTCAATAAAAATCAAAGAAAATATTCCCAACCTAAAGAAGGAAATGTCTATAAAGATACAAGAAGCTTACAGAACACCAAATAGATTTGACTCCAAAATACAAGTCCACTCACTACATAAAAATCAAGGCACAAAACATGCAGAACAAAGAAAAAATTGTAAGAGCTACAAAAGAAAAGGGCCAACTTACCTATAAAGGCAGACCCATCAGAATCACATCTGACTATTCAATGGAAACGATGAAAGCAAGAAGGGTTTGGTCAGAAGTTATACAGACACTAACAGAGCATGGTTGCCAACCTAGAATAATATACCCAGCAAAATTATCAATCACCATAGATGGAGTAAACAAGATATTTCATGACAAAGTCAGACCTAAACAATATCTACCTACAAATCTAGCCCTAGAGAAAAAAATTAGAGAGAAAACTCCAACCTTTGAAAATCTATACTCCACCAAAATGGAAAATCTAAAAGAAATGGACGGCTTTTTAGACAGATACCATTTACCAAAATTAAATCAAGAATAGATTAAGTACCTAAACAGACCTACAACCCCAAAGGAAATTAAAGCTGTCATTAAAAGCCTCCCAAGCAAAAAAAGCCCAGGTCCAGATGGTTTCAGTGCAGAACCAGACATTCAAAGAAGAACTATTAACAATACTCCTCAAACTATATGACACAGTAGAAATTGATGAAACATTGCCAAACCCTTTTTATGAGGCCACAGTTACCCTAATACCCAAGCCACTCAAAGACACAATGAAGAAAATTACAGACCAATTTCCCTCATGAATATTGATGATAAAATTCTCAACAAAATTCTGGCAAACTATATAAAAAATATCATCCACCACAATCAAGTAGGCTTCATCCCACAAATGCAGGGATGATTCAACATACAAAAAGTCATAAATATCATCCATCATATAAACAAATTGAAGGAAGAAAAAACACATGATCATAACCTTAGACACTTAAAAAGCCTTAGACAAAATACAACACTGCTTTATGATAAAAGTTCTAGAGAGATCAGGAATACAGGGAAATATCTAAACATAATAAAGGCGATTTACAAAAAGCCGACAGCCAACATCAAACTGAATGATGAAAAACTCAAAGCAATTCCACTAAAATCAGGAACTAGACAAGGATGTCCTCTTTCTCCTTATCTATTAAATATAGTTCCTGAAGTTTTAGCTAAAGCAATAAGAGAATGAAAGGAGATTAAGGGGATACAAATTGGAAAAGAAGTGAAATTATCTCTATTTGCAGATGATATGATTGTGATCCACAAAATTCTACCACGGTTCTTCTACAGCTGAAAAACACCTTCAGCAATGCAGCAGGATACTAGATTATCTCAAAGAAATCAGGAGCCCTCCTATACACTAAAGATTAAAAAAGGCTGAAAAAAAAATAAGGGAAACATCATCCTTCATCCTTAATGCAAATGGCATTAAATACCTTGGTGTAACTATAAACAAAGAAGTGACAGATCTAAGGCCAAAGACATGGCTCAGTGGTTAAGAACACTTGCTGCTCTTGCAGAGGACCTGGTTTCTTTCTTTTTTTTTAAGAGTTCTTATTAAGATGCATAGGAGGAACAATAACAACATACAGTTATCAAAAAAAAGATAATTACAATACTGGGAAGGCAAGGAAGACAGGTCAGAGGTTCTAAATCATGGCTCCATGGCAGAATTTGCTGAAGAATTTAAAACACATGAGTTCTTAGACTCCAATCTCAGATTAATTAAATTGGAACAGGGAGGACGTATGTTCTCAAGTATAGGCATCTTTCAAAAATTTTGCAGAAAAAGAAGAAAAGCAACCTATGGACATATGACTTACATATAAATGTCACCCACTGTCAGTCATCATCATTCAGCCATCAGCCAAGTTAAGTTTTAGAGCATGACTGTCACTCCCAGCCTCTCCTTCCCCTTGGTAACCACATCTCACGTCTCAGGATCTCACTCTAACCCATATCCTAGAGATTTGCCTTTTCTAGACATTTCTTTTTTTTTTTTTTTTTATGAACAAAGAAGTCACACTTTCTATCCTTGTATATCCTTAAATTCAAGGTCCCATCCCCCTCCCAACACACCAGGTCATTCTCTCTTCTCCACAACTCCCCATCCCCTCCCTGGGCAGGCGGCAGACAGTCCCATGGTCTCACTGTCCCAATATTGCTTAGTTCAGCCTCCACTCCTGGCAGCTCCAGTTTTCTCCCCGCAACCTCAAGACTGAGTCAGGTGGTTAAGAATTGATGGCTAAATAATGAAAGTTCATGCTTAATGAATAATGTAAAATAAAATGACTATAAACAGATTTACTTTTATTGTTTTCTACTTTCAGCTTTGAAATCTTGAAATTAATATGTAGAAAAAGAATTATAAAGTTAATTTTCAGTTATTGATGAACAGGATCCAGAAAAATAATTTAAATTAAGAATTCATTCAATAATGTATAGAACTCCTTTTATTTTGAAAACAGAAGCAAGACAATTCATCATGTAAATTAGCAATTTATTACAAGGGTGCTAATTATATTTATATTGCTATAATTAAACTAAACCATGATTTTAAAAAAAGAAGTAACAGATCTATTTGACAACAAGTTTAAATCACTGAAGAAATAAATTGAAGAGAATATCAGAAAATGGAAACATCTCCCATGTTTCTGGATAGGTAGGATGGACATAGTAAAAGTGGCAATTCTACCAAAGGCAATCTACAGATTCAATGCACTTTCCATCAAAATCCCAACACAAAATTTTACAGACCTTGAAAGAACAATACTCAACTTCATTTGGAGTAACAGGAAAGCCAGGATTGCCAAAATAATTTTACTCAACAAAAAAACCTCAAGAGGCATCACCATTCCCAACTTCAAGTTATACTATAGAGCTACAGTAATAAAAACAGCCTGGTACTGGCATAAAACAGACTTGTGGATCAATGGAATTGAACTGAAGATCCAGACATTAACCAAAAAACCTATGAACACCTGATCTTTGACAAAGGTGCCCAAAATATTCAATGGAAAAAAGATAGTATCTTTAACAAATAGTGTTGGCATAGCTGGATGGTAGTGTATAGAAAAATGCAAATAAATCTAAGCCTGTCACCCCGAACAAAACTCAAATCCAAGTGGACCAAAGACCTCAACATAAACCCAGCCACTCTGAACTTGATAGAAAAGAAAGTGGGAAATACCCTCCAACGAATTGGCACAGGTGACCATATCATACATGTAACATCATTAGCACAGACACTAAGAACAACAATCAATAAGTGGTACCTCCTAAAACTGAGAAGCTTCTGTAAAGCCAAGGCCACAGTCAATAAGACAAAACGACAGCCTACAGAATGAGAAGAGATATGCAGAGGACTGATCTCTAAAATATATAGAGAACTCAAGAAACTAGAGCCCAAAACCTTGAAGAATTCAATCAAAAAATGGGGTTCAGAACTAAAAAGGAAAATATCAGCAGAATTACAAATGGCTGAAAGGCACTTGAAAAAGTGGTCATCATCTTTAGCCATCAGTGAAATGCAAATCAAACAACTTTGAGATACTATCTTACACCTGTGAGATTGGCTAAGATAAAAGATACAGATGACAGCCTATGCTGGAGAGGTTGTGGAGCAAAGGGAACACTCCTCCATTGTTGGTGGATGTATAAACTTGTTCAGCCACTCTGGAATGCAGTATGGTGGTTTCTCAGAAAACTGGGAATCCATCTCCCCAAGGATCCAGCAATACCACTATTGGGCATACACCCTAAAGATGCACATTCGCACTCTAAAAGCATTAAAGCATTAGCTCAACGATGTTCATAGCAGCATTATTTGTAATAACAAGAACCTGAAACAACCTAGATGCCTCTCAACTGAAGAATGAATTAACAAACTGTAGTACATCTACACAATGGAGTACTACTCAGCAATAAGAAAAAATGATATCCTAAAACTTGCAGGCAAATGGATGGATTTGGAGAATATCCTTCTGAGCGAGCTATCACAAACCCAGAAAGATAAGCAGGGGATGTACCCACTCATTAGTGGACTTTAAACAAAAAGCAAAGCATTCCCAAGCTGCAAACCACAGCCACTGAATAGCTTGTGATGTGAAATAACTTGGACCAGCATCTTAGAGCACATTCCCTCCAGAGAAACACCTGACCCCATCTTGATGTTGGGGGGTGAGGAAAGCAGATTTGCCTGGAGTGGATGCTGAACTACGCCACCCTGCGACTTCCTGCCCTTGCTAGGAGATAAGAAGATGGGGAAAAGAGAGAGTGACTGGGAGGGGTGGGAAGGTGAAGGGAGTCTGAACAAGGGGATACTTGGATAAAAAATAAAACTTTATTCATAATAAAAAAAGGAAAAAATAATTTCTCACTCAATCAATTTTATATTGGCATATAACAATTATGAGGAAAGTATCATTAAATGAACATTTTTTTCACTAGCTAAGGTTCTTAGCCAAGGATTCTCAAATAAAATTAATGGTCAAGACCAGACAGTTCAATTAACAATATAACACACTTCAATAATTTTTTATGAGAATTTCATTCAATTTTAGAAAATGCAATAAAAACCTAAGGTTTTCTAGAATACTAGGTGATCCCCACTAGCCCCAGTAGTTAGGGCTCCTGTCAAACGAGCCCTACATATACCTGATAATCTCTATCACTCAGTCACTACCTAGGGCCTCAAGCACCCCACACAAACACACTATCATGGTCTCAGCCATATAAAGCTTTGGAAAACAAACATTTTGCAAGTAAATTACAGCCATCATTCATAGACAAGATTTATAGAAATGCTAGTTTAATGGTAAATTTTTACTTCACAGAGGAAAACAAACACATTAGATAAAAGTATCCTACTAGCCTGGTAGTGGTAGCATACACATTTAATCTTAGCAGAGGTGGAGACAGCAGAGGCAGCCTGGTCTATAGAGTGAGTTCCAGGACACCCAAGAGGAACCCTGTCTGGGGGGTTGCGGAGTACAGTAAGAGGAGAAGAAAAGATTAATGATTATCTTGCTAAAATGAAATCACTAGGACAGCAATTTAACTTTAATTTCCAAAATAAGTATTTCAAAAACATAGCTAACATTAAAAATATACTTTTTTCTTTTGTGTTTTCGTTTTAAAACTGGGTTTCACTATGTAGTTCTGGCTAGCCTGGAACTCACTATTTTAAATCAACATGTTTCATTCTTTATCTAAAATGGCATCAACTACGTAAGAGTCCAAATAAAGTACTACAATTAAACTGTAAGACGTATGCCAAACACTAAAATATGACCTAGAACTGAACTAGACAAAACTCAAATCAAACTTTGAACATTTGATGCATCTCAATTAAAACTTGAACCGTAACTCAAAGGACCTTAGATGACTTGCTAAGTTCCTGATACTATGGTATGGGCCATATAGACAGAAGAATTAATCACACAATTGTTTCTCTTTATGTGACAACCAGAAAGACTCTGAGCATCTATGAACCACCCTAAAACTACATGATTATTCATTCACAAATCGATTTGCTACATATTAATACTACTAGATAAGCCTTAATTACGTTAATGAATAAGAGACCTTTAAGATTCTATCACTTCAGAATGATAAATTAAAAGCAGCAAAATATCAACATGTAAGATTGTACTTGAGAAATTTATTTTCTTTTTAAGTCACTGGCATAGAGCCAATACCACTGAAAATAATGGAAATACAACAGGTACCCAGTGTAAAAGACTGCTGAAATTACATAAAGTGCTTTTATTTTCTCAATATATGTGAACAGCGCTGGTGAAACTGAATATTCAGAGACAAAATGCCTCTGCCTAAGATCTTAAAACCCAGTGATAAAATCAGGTAATGGATTTGTTCAAATATAAAGCATTACATTGTCTGTATATTCTATAGATGTTGCAAGAAAATAGACAAGCTCAAGGAAGAACATAGCAGTTCCTTAACATGCTCCAATAAAGCAGCTAACAATGTTTACACTGAGCTATGAAGGAGGTGCTTTCCTTATGATAAAGTAGAGGGTACAGATAAGTAACAACACACTCTGGCCTCTCTCTTCAGTAAAATTAGGAATGGCACATACTTTAAAAGATAGATATGTGGTCTTCTGACAAAGACCACTAACTGGTTACAATTACTCTCCTTTGTAATCCAAAAAGTTGTAGTTAACTTCCAAAATCAGAAAACTGAGTAAAACAAAATAAACAGCTATTGCTTCTAATCATTGTTTATAAGGTAAGTATATCAAAAAAAATTTCAGTAACAAGTATTTCCTCTGGGGAAATTATCTCTTGTCAGTACTGTTTAGTGAACAGCAGCTGGTAATTTGGGTAGATGATACTAGCACAAATAACAGTACACCAATCTTTGCATTGTTTGTACTTTCCAGTTACATTTCAGTTACTACACCGAAAGACCTAGGGCACAATTAGAGTAACTCCACAGAATAGATAGCTTGCAGCATTCCTGATTATTAACTATAATGCTTTTTTTAATGTGAAATTAAACTTGAAGTCGTAAATCTTAAGTCTTGACTTAATCCTGCTACTCTGTCACATGGCAATCATGTAGAACCATTCTAACAAGGTCACCACTTGAAAAACAAAGGGCAAGCTAGGTGATAAAGCACTTATCAAAAGTCACTGTCTACACACAAGGTTTTAAAGCTGACAAACCAAAAAGGAGGATGACAAACACGCTGACTGGGAGGAATAGGCAGCAGCTTTATCCCTGAAGCAAGACAATAAATAGATAGAAGAAAAGGATCACCCCAGCCCCAAGAATAGCAGCAAGAACCCAAGAGTTCAAAAGTCTGAGTCCTCATAGGGACAGAAGCATAACCCAGAAGCTCTCCTGAGGTCAGTACCTCCTTCCATAGTACAGCAGAGGCACAGGGTAGTGGAAGAAGGCAAAGAAAGTGATACCTAAACATAAGTACAAGTTCTCAACAGAAGGGAAACAGGAGAAAACAAGAATAGGGATGGGGCTTAGAAAGCTAAGCTCAAACGCATCCTAGCTGGGCCCATTGGGCTTTCTGAAAGGCAGACTTGGAAGCAGCAGTGGGAACTTGGATAAGTCCCACAAGCAGGAGCCCTCTCTGCACAGCTGATCTGAAAACTGTGTTTTTAAGTGTAATCAAATGTAGTTCTTCTATTAATGTATCTGTGTACTCTTTTAAGTAAAGGCAAGTGACAAAAAATGTGAAAAATACTTGCAAAGTATATTATCTTTAAAGAAATTTCTATCTAGAATAAATAACTTCTCCTACTAAACAATTTTAAAAAAGAAAAGCAGCCCAATTTAAGACTAGTCAAGGAACTGACTACAGTGGCGTGCATATGCCTATAATCTCAAGACTTGGTGAGTGAAGCCCAAAAAAATCAAGAGTTCAAGCTGGCAAAATGGCTCAACAGATAAAGGTGCTTGCCACCAAGCCTGACACCCAAATTCAATCCCTAAGTTCCACATAAAAAAAAGAGAAAAAACTCCCCACAGTTATTCTCTGACCTCCACACGTTGGAGTACAGACAGACAGATACACACACACACACACACACACACACACACACACACACACACACACCACAGATAAGAATAAATTAATTTTGTAAAAGATTTAAAAGCTAGTCTTGGCTACAGAGTAAATTCAAGGCCAGCTTAGACTACATGAAACCCTGCTTTAAAGTTTAAGATTAAAAATAAAAATAAAATTGACAGATATGGAATCTTCTCAAGAACACATACAAATGGCTAACAAACATACAAAAGGATACTCAGCATCACTAAGGATCAGGGAAATTCTAATCAAAACCACAGTAAGACATTTTTCTTTTATGGAATCTTCTCAAGAACACATACAAATGGCTAACAAACATACAAAAGGATACTCAGCATCACTAAGCAGGGAAATTCTAATCAAAACCACAGTAAGACATTTTTCTTTTTTTAATTTTACTTATAAAATAAAGTCTTTTTTATCCATGTATTCCCTTGTTCCCCCTCCCAACCCCTCCTGGTCAGCCTTCAGCCTCCCTCTTCCCCATCTCCCCATTCCCTCCCCAAAAAGGGTAAGAAGTCGCAAGGTGGATCAGTTCAGCATCCACTCCAGGCAAGTCCTGTGCCTCCCAAGTGATTAGCTATGTCAAGATGAAGTTGAATATCTCCTTCCCAGCCACCCAATGTCAGAAACTCATTAAATTCAATTCCTACTTAAATTCAAGTTTCCTACTTTATGAGAAGCACAGGGCCACAGAAGAACCTGCTAATTTGGTCCAAATCAGTGGTGGTAATGGCAAGGTTTTCCTCTGAAGAAAAGTGTCTTGACCCACAGCAGAATGTACTTGCTATTACGTAAGGCATTCTTGTTACAGACCAAGAACTAGAGGGAGGAAGCACAAGTCTGTTCACAGATACATTGTGGACGGTAATCTAAGTCATCTTAATTTAGTTACGAGAGACAGACAGTGAGTTTCTTGAACTGACCTAGGTAGATGGGGCCCAAAGGAGCTAGCACAACTAAAAATTTTCAATCTCTCTAAAGACCACATCTACCAGCATGTTGTCAGGAAGCACTCAAAGAAAATAAGAAGCACAGGATCAAAGCACCCAAAATTATTCCACATGTCCTACAACACAAATATTGATATGTCACTCTGAAGAAATTATGAACTAATAAAAGTAAAGAAGAGGCTGCAGAATATGCTAAACTTTTGATTAAGAGGTAAAGGAAGTAAAAAAAAAAAACACCCTAACACCAGGAACATATTGCCAAGACAGGCTATCCTCATGCTACCTTGTGGGTGCAGTCACGAGTGATCAGACCCTGATTGTCCAACAAACAAAGCAATAAGATGGCACATCTTATGCACAATATGGTTGAAACCAAACATCAGGAAGTACTGGTGAGCATGTGGAAAAAGCATGATCAGACACTGCTAAAGGTCAGTTCCTTCTGGAAGAGTATGGCAGCAGTTCCTTCAACGATTAAACACAATCATCACTATTCCATAGCAATTCCACTTCTATGTCTCTACCTTAAAAAGCATATTTTGGAACATAGACAAATGTTCACAGCAGCCTTCCCAATAGCCAAAACAAATTGTTAAAGTAGCCAAATGATTAACAGGTGAATGAACAAATAAAAAGTATTAAAGATACACCACATTTCTTCAACCACAGACAGTATAAAGGTACTGATGTACACTGCAACACAAATGGCCCTTAACCACATTACACAAAGTATGTTCTCCATCACTATAATAAACTACTTCAACAACTAAAGATACTTTCAGGAGTTATAGTCCTTCCTCAGGTGTCCCTATTGGTCTCAGTCCTGTGGGAAGGTAGAAGGACATAGTGAAAGAAAGCTGCTTATTTCACAGCCTTCAGGAAGCACAAAAACAGAGAGGAAAGGGCCAGGAACAAGAATCCCAATAACTTTAATCAGGCTCCGACTTTCTACTCTTCTCCAAAATATCATCCAATTATGAATGTATCAATGGGCTAGTTAATTTATCAAAGTCAATCAACTCCCAATGACTAGATCTGGCAAACAAGGACCATGCCTTCAACACATGAGTCTTATAGAAGGGTACTCATATCCAAACCATAACACAGAGTGAATAAAGTAAACACACACACACACACACACACACACACACACACACACACACACACACACACAAACATACATGATTCCACACAAATAAAAAGACAAAAGAGACAAACCTATTAGGAAAGTAATTTGGAAGCTGCTAGACACTGGGGGTAGAATAGTGCTAATGTGCTTAGAATTAATTCCTAAGAAACTGACAATGTTTTAAAGTGACTGTAGAAATGACTGTACATGTTGTGAAACCTTCCTGGTAAAGGCATTCTAACATCAATGAGAGTTAAACAGATGTCACTAATGGTCCAGAGCCAGGAAAGCTCATGGAAGGCCCTCACCTCAAGACCAGTTCACAATTTTATTTTATGCTCTTAAACCACAAGGTGAGATGAGCAAGAAGATGAAATTTTAGGGCTGGAGAGATGGCTCAGTGGTTAAGAGCGCCCTCTGCTCTTCCAGAGGACCCGGGTTCGATTCCCAGCAACTACATGGCAGCTAACAACTGTCTGTAGCAAACACCAAGGCAAATAAATAAATAAAGTTTAAAAAAAAAAAAAAAGAAAGAAATTTTATAGCTTATGCAGCCGTCAGCAAGTTGTTAAAGGTAATGACCCATTGTTACAGTAGCAGTACTCTAAGTAAACCACAAAATAAATCAATAAATCAGTAGTATCTTATCAGTAGTATTAAGGTACTTTTTTAAACCTTATTCTACTTCACAAACCTCTAAATACACTAAACTCCAGTAGACTTGTACTCACTAAATAGACTTAAATAATACATTTCAGTAGAGCTATTTTTGTTTTTGTTTTTAAGGCAGAAAAATGATTCCCTAAAACTAAACCCATCCTTGTGTTCTGATCAAGGAACAAAGAAGAGTGGTGTTTTTAGTAATTGCTGCATCCTGCATGGCTTGGTCCTGAAAACTGACTATGAGCAGTAAGGGGATGAAGAACAGACACGTACATAAAAGCTGGGGAATGGTATGCTCTGTACATGCTAATAGAATGGAGCCAACCACATATAACTGCAAACCTCAGCATTTTTATTATTTTATTTATATTATTAGCACAGAGAGAACAGTTAAGAATTCTCAGGAAGAAGTCTGTGGAGGTCAGAAGTCTCAGAAATAAACACAGGGAAGAGGAAAATAAGCTGCTAGTTTTTGTACAGTCAACATTCCTACTCCCACCCCAAGGCATACATTGTCATCCCTCTGAGGCCTGAAGGGTGGTTATCAGTTTCCCCTGGGTCTGACAAGGCCATGAGTATATTAATAATACATTCATTCAGGACTGTACCACTCTTTACACATTCTTTACCTGTTTACTCGGGGCTTTCTTGGCTCCTCCCACAGGTAATTTGAAAATTCCTCAAGATATCAAGGTCCAAGGGCTATATTGATCAATCTTCCTAGTCTTCCATGCCAAATACATGGTGGTAGTTTGGCATTTATGGTGGTTTGAAAGAGAAAGACCTCTTACATACATATGCTTGAATATCTGGCCCCCAGCTAGTGGAACTATTTGGAAAAGAATTAGGAGATGTGGCTTTGTTGAAGGAGGTCTGTCACTGAGGGTCAGTTTCAAAATACTTCAGATACTATCAGTATGCCATCTCTCTGCTTCCAACTTGCAGACTACGATGTAAGCTCTCTCCTGCTGCAGCTGGCAAGCCTTTGTTCCATCATCATGGACTAACACTCTGAAACTAAGTCCCAAATTAAACATTTGGTGTGGTGTTTTGTCACAAAAATAGAAAACACAGAGGTTGATCCTATGGAGTAGGCTGTGACAGGCTAAGTCATGATATGTTTTTGGAAAATTAGGACTACTTTCGGACTTGGGTTCAGGAAATTTCAGGAAATTGGTTGACTACTGTAAGCAGGACTAGGCAGTTAGGAAGACATTAATGCTGAGAGAAGTGTGGACTGTGGAGGCCCAGCTCAAGAGGTTCCAGAGGAAGAAATAGAAGCAACTGGGCTACAGACAATTCTTGATATTTAGGCAAAGATGTGGCCGATTTCTGCCCTTGACCTAAGAATCTGCCTAAGGCTAAGTTGAAAAGTTCTAGATTAATTTCTTATCAGAGATTTCAAGACAGCCTAATATTGACCTGTCTCATTATTAGTAACCACTTAGGCAAGTCCATAGTGGAAAAGAGCAAGCAGAGAAAAAGAAACTAAAAATGTACAGTCTGAAGTGAAAAGAACATTAGGAAATACAATTGAAAAAAGAGAAAAGTCCTGGGAAATGTAACAAAGGAAAGCTTCTGAAAATGTAGGGCCAGGAGCCCAAAGCAGACAGTCACCTGGCAATGTTGTCCATATTGTTCTAGCTCTACAGTAATGAGAAATATATGCGTAAAGGTGTTGTGGGAATATTCCTCTGTGGTTAAGGTGAACCTCTGAGGCCAAACATAGCAGGAAAGTCCTCCATGGAGGCCCTGACAGCCTACTATATGAAGCTGTAAATATGAAGCCTAGACTTGTGTTAGAGATCTCAAAACCTCAAGATTTCAAGGAAAGATGCCAGAACCACAGGATGTCTCCCAGAGGAACTACAGACAGGGAGTGGAATAGACACAGGAGAGAGAAGAACGTTGCAGTCAGCAAAGCTGGAAGGGCAGAACCATCTAAGCACCATGGTACCAAGAACTAGGGAAGTGCCTCCATTTTAAGCCCCTAATCCCAGCTTGAAACAGGCCTGAGTTATGCTGAGTACAAAGTACAAAACAGGAGATAGCCTAGGCCATCTGATAGACATTAATTAACCATGGAATATCCCAACACTGGAGATGGCCTAGGGCCATCTGGTAGCCACAGAAGGTCCCAGCAATGGAGACAATCTTTAGAAAAAGGGTTTGACAACCTGAAAGCTAAGATAACAGAGGAATTCTGGAGGGTCCCTAAAAATTAGCTAATCAGAAGTGTATCCATACTAAGACCCCTAATTGATGTGTAATCTTATGGTTTTTACCTTTTAAAAACCCAGCCAACAGAAGGGCAAGTACCTCCTCCAGCCGCAGCTGTGACAGCGCATTCAAACAAGGTTGCTGTTGAGGCTTGTACTTTTCAATAAACCTTACTTTTGCATTTCGGAGAGTTCACTTCTCTTGTGGTCTCTTCAGGGAGTCTCGCAGCCAGAGAAGGACACATGGAACTACAGAATTTGGCATTTCCCTGCTAGTTTTAAGTCTACTTAGTTCACTCCCTTTCCTTCCCTTTGGGATGATAATATAAACTATGTCATCGTATACTGGAAGTATATAATTTGCTTTTTGATTTTGTAGGGGCTACAATTTAATGACTTGAGTGTAAGAAGAGACTTTGGCCTTTTAAACTATGCTGAAACTATAATGACTATGAAAACTTTTGAAATGGAAATTAAATGCATTTTGCATTATAACAGGGCCATAAACTTATAGGTGCCAAGAAGTGAAATATAGCATTTTAAATGAGAATGCCCCCAAAGGCGCAATCAGATTGGGTCTAGAACCCACTATAAAGATGGCTTTGTATCAACCATTCACAACATTACCTTCTTTTTCTCAAAATAACTTCAAAATTAATAGTCATCCTTAAGAGAATAATTACATTTGTTTTTGCTGAAATGCCAAATTTACACTTAAAGAAAATCTGTTAATGTGAAACAATATTTAGATACTATGAACAATTTTCCTTTTTTTAAATTAGGTTTTATGTGCACAAGTACTGTGCTTAAATGTATTTACATGCACCACATGTATACCTAGTACCTGTGGAGGTGAAAAGATGAGAGTACCTACAATAGAGTTACTAATGACTGTAAGCTACCACATGAGTGCTAGGAACCAAACTTCAGTCCTCTAAGGACAGCAAGTGCTCTTAACCACTAAGCCATCTAATCTGCCCAGTTTTAAAAATTTAAAAGACATCATTTCACTCCATGTAAGATGAAACTTTAATGTCTTTAATCTATATCATGATAAAGACCTTTTTCTTCATGAAATACATAACTAGCTTTCTATTTCTCCCCTGCCACCCACTTCCATGTTTTTAGAGTTACACTCTGTTGCCTAGTCTGACCTGAAACTCACTATGTAGCCTAGGCTGTCCTCAAATATATAGCAATTCTCTTGCTTCAAGTATAAAATTCCAGGCATGAGCCATCACATCTCACCTCACTCGATATGCACAAAATAAAACAAAGCATACATAAAGTATAGTATGATCCCAAAACATATAGCCCTGGACTATTTACAAAATGATGTCAATGAAAGAGTTAGAAACAAAGTTTATGTAATACTCATCCCATGTTCAAAAATTCAAGTTTGGCATTAATTATGGTTGGGTTATTCATCTAAATAATCTCTACAAAGTCATTTTATACCTAGAGTTCTACTGCTAACCTACAAAATAAACTTGGCTTAGAAGATAGCAGAGCCATAACATACTGCCTATTACAACTTTATTCAACATATCTAAGGACCTTAAGATATAGGTAACAAAAAGGTATCTCTTCTGTAGAGTGCCCATCCACACTAAACAAAAACAAAAAAACCCACTATATAGCTAAGGGTGACCTTGACCTCCTGATTCTCCTATCTCCACCTTTCAAGTAACTTCATCCACATCCACACAAATGGAAAAATTGGTTATAAGAAAAGAATGACTTCAGAGAGGTCTGGTGCTACAAGCCTGTAACATCTACTATTCAGAATTAGACAGGAGAATCACAAGTTCAAGACCTGTTTAGGCAACTCAGCTGTATCCTATATCTAACAAAAAGTCAAAAGAAAACTGGAAATATAGCACTATGGTAGAATATCTGCCTAGCACACATAAGCCCTAGATTAAATCCCAGTACCAATAAAATAAGTGATGAATAAATAAATCCAATGAATGATCAATAGTACTGAAAAACTTCCACATAGGAATCTCTGAGATATCTCATAACATTGAGGGGACAAAGGGTAAAAAGATGATCCAACTTATTCACCCATTTACCAAATCTTAGAAAGAAAGCTTCTTGTTCTGTATCCTAACTTACATAATTAGAAGAAAAGATAGAGTGGTATTCAAAGTTCCTTTGGCAAGTATTTCATCAAATGAAACTATAATGTCTTTAACAGGTTTAAACTATGCTATTAACATTACTACTTTCCTCACATTTGTAGTCAACCAGAGTTTTTAAAGTCTTGACAATTTCTAAGCTCTCAGAGTAACTTTTCACTTAGCTAACTGCTTTCAACAAGTTTCATTGCCACTTTACTTCACCAAACCAGAAAGGATTGTCTGTATGATGAGGCTGTATTATTTGAGCACAGTATCAGGAGTTTATCAAGAACATATGTATATCAAGAACATCAAGAAAAATCTACTAGGCCAATAGTGTAAGTTTCAGGAGGGAAATATACTAAAGTTCAAATCTTTTATCATTTACTTCTAAGGCTCAAGTTATTCTCTTCCAGTACTTGTGAGCATTGGCATATAACCATTAGGAAAACAAGAATTAGTGATTAAGTGGCAGGGCTACAGAGCACAGTAGTCTATAGCAGTGGGGAAATCAGAAAACTGACACATTGGTCTTTTTAGTATACACACCTCTGACCATTTCTGAAAAACATAATTTTTCTTTGGTTGTTTCCTGTCCTTACACAAACCTACACAATGGTAAAATTTTCCCCTAAGTCTCCCATGCATCTTCATTTAAAGAAACTACAGTATCATCACAATACTAACACAATCCAAGGGAATTGTTTTTGTATTTCTTTTTTTTTTTTTTTAACTTTATTTATTTATTTATTTGCCTTGGTGTTTGCCTGGAACTGGAACTACAGACAGTTGTTAGCTGTCATATGGGTGCTGGGAATCAAACCCGGGTCCTCTGGAAGAGCAGACGGTGCTCTTAACCACTGAGCCATCTCTCCAGCCCCATTTTTTTGGTATTTCATATTACAATGTAATGTAGTATCTAACTAAATTGGGTACTTGATAACAAAAGAGGACCTTAAGTAAAAACTGGAAATATGAATATGGTATGGATTTACAATAAATATGTTGATATATTGGTTCATTTGACAAATGTATTACACTAAGTTATCAAAGGGAGAGAATTGAATGTGAGATATGAACACCTCAACATCATCACATTTTTTTCTGTAAATCTAAAAACTATTACAGAAGGGTGTTTGGTTTTTGTTTCCTTAAGAGACAGACTTTACTAACTAGCTCAGGCTAACCTTTAATTCATTATGCAGTCCAAGCCCATCAGGGACTCACAATCCTTCTACGTCAGTGCTAGGATTTTAGGTATACACTACCACAGAGAACACAGAACTTTTTTTTTAAACACAGTAAATTCCAGTAATTAAATCAAATGAAATTTCCCTTGAGTAATGTTTAAGCTAAGTTCTATGAAATAATCTTGACTCACAAGGAAAGGAAGAAGGAAACTGTAGACCCACTTCCACATGAAAAGGAACTAAGTGTGTAAAAGAAGAAGTCATCTAGGAAGGAATATATGATAATCTCTATCTAGACTGTAACAGAATAAAGTCCATCATTTGAGAAATGTTCCAAATTTAGCTACTCATCATAGTGAGAGTACTAGGTTATACTCTTATTTCTATTCCTGACCAGCTATGTATAAGTTTTTACTTCTTTGGTTTCTCAATTTTCTCAACAGAAATCTCAATCTAATTGGAATCATTTTCCTCTAAACTTCTTTTCAGTTAAGAGTTCAAAGCCAGCATGGCTACATGAGACCTTAACTTTCTAAAATATTTTAACTCTACCAAAGGTTTCTCAGTTCATTGATCTAAAACCAGTGAAAAATAACAAATAGGGTACAAGTATCAAAGCTTATTTATAGTATACATTCAATTTCCAAGAACGCAACAGTTTAATAAAAAGTATGTGCCACTCATATTATCTAATTGCTGGCCTTTTTAAAATAATAAATATTCTTTCATAAGAGTAGTGTTAAATACGTTTCAATAAAAAATGCAATCACAAATAGACATTTTTCATATTACAATGTATCATTTTATTGATTAAATTTTAAAGTATTGAGCACAACTTTTAAAAACCATAGTCCCATTCATAAAAACATAGATTTCAAATAACAAGTAAAGAAATCAGAGTTATAACATTAAAATATCATTTAAAAATAATCCTTGGTCAGTTCTGACCAGAAGAACAGTAAGTGATGTATTTCCCCGAGGTAAAACTGCTAAAGATTTTACTGTCTATGACACTTATACACAATAATGGTAAGACTTAATATGAAAAATGTATATGAAGGTATTACCTTGAAATGTAACAATCACAACATCCACTCAACCTCTTCCACTTCTACAACCTAGATTCAATGAAAACTAGAAAAAATAAATCTTATGAACCATCATTTTTAAATGCTAGAAATCCACATTTTTAACCTGTTTTAACTTAACAATTTTTAAGTCATCAAATTTCTAAGCCCACCAACACTTAAATTCCAAGTCTCTGCTAAATGGAAAACTTGAACATTGTAAACAGGAGTCGAACCCTTATCTAAGCACCAATTGCTCTTTAATTAGCTTTTGTCTTGTGCAGTGTACTGTAGTTTTTCACTTAAGTAAAAAGTAAAGCACGTATTCGGCCAGGTAAGTGAAATCACTGCTCCCTTATTCCAAACAGCAGCTGTCCTCCCTGTTAGTCCTGTCTTGCTGCACGTCAGGTGGGATCCCAGCAGAGACCCCCAAGGCCATCCAGGATGTCTCTCCGCCCGGGCCTAGTTGACGTGCAGTGACACCCGCCAGGCCGGGCCACCCCAGCGCATTCCACCCCGAGCGCGGCTGGCTGCGGCGGCCTGCTGTGCTGATGCTCCCGCAGGGCCCCGCAGGCAGCAGGCACGCGGGCTAGCTGTCACCGCGGGCTCAGATCGCGCGGCCCAACCTCCCTGCCTCCTGCCCTACCCGCCGCGCCCCGCTTGGCCCTTCGCACTGCGCACCCGCAGCCCCGCGCGGCCGCTCAGCAGAGAGAACACAGCGACCCGGTTAGGAACCGACCTGCGGAGACCGCCATCTTCTCCTGCTACCAGACGCAGCTGCCCAACGCAGGACGTCGTGCGTCACTTCCGTCAGCGCTCCGCCTACGTCACAGAGGATCCCGCACTGCTGGCTTCCTGTCTACGAGGTGAAAAATGAGCCTTGCTGTTCACTGGGACGCTTGATTCTACGATAAGAAGTCAACGAAAAACCCAGGGAGGGGGTTAGAAGACAAAGACAGCCCTTCGCAAGAGCTTGAAATGCTTTTAAAGATCTGTAATCACCAATACTTATCTCTTCCTGTATTCAAGGAGAAATCACCCAATGAATCTTTGTATTAATTATTGAAATAATGTCTAATGATAGCAATTACATCACACCAAACGTTTTATTAAGAACCAACATAAACATTGTATTGACAACTGTTAAAAAATATATATTCCAAAGAGGTAGACTCTTGCTACTGCAGGCCTGCACTTAAGCTTTAGTATTGCTCTGATGACATCATAACCAAAAACAACTTAGGGAGCAACTTAGGAATTTTAGTTTATAACGTTATAGTTCATCAATAAGGGAAACCAGGGCAGAAACTCAAGATAGGAGCTTGAAGCAGAAAGAGATTGAGAACATTGCTTACCAGCTTGCTCCCTAGCTTTATTCACCTACCTTATTTATTTATAAGCTCCAGCCTACTTACCCAAAGATAGTACTACCTATACCTATACTGAGCTGTGTCCTCCTACATCAAATAGCACTTAAGAAAATGCCCTATAGACATGCCCACATGCCAATCTGACCTAGGCAATTCTTAAATTGAGATTATTTCTTCCCATTTGTGTCAATTAGCCAACATAAGGCCATTCCTTGACAACAAACATCCTTGTTAAGCCATAATTTTCCTTTTTAGTTTGTCCCTGAGATGCCATATATCATAATATAAAATGCAATACAACTTTAAAAGTCCAGTCTTTAAAATTTCCTTTAAACTATCCAAAGTCAGGCACAATAGACACCCCACTCACAGTCAAATATTATAGGCTACTCAAAATGCTATTGATTACTCTTGACAACCTGACAGTAAGACCCTATTGCTTGAAGATTTCACATATTTATGTAATTAATTAAACATAGAAAAATCCA
>PVIH01009589.1:29410-81358 GCA_004025045.1 Sigmodon hispidus
AAAAAAAATTCAGAGGGAAAGATGAACACAAAGAAAATATAGGTGTAGCAATCTTATTTGTATGTCTACCCTTGATAAGCCATGCTTATCATTCTTATCCTCTATATAGTTATTGTTAACTCTTCCACATTTTAAATTCTTTTTACTGTGTGTTTTTTTTTTAATAAATACAAAATAAAGGAAAAAAAAAAAAAAGAAAAATCCAGTTGGTTCTCAACTAGATGCTTTATGTCTACTAACAAGCATTCAAAGTGGTGGAAGGTACCAGAAAGACTACTGGAGAATAAAAGTAATTATCGATCTCACCCAGTTATGAACCCTACACCTACAATAATTACCTGCCTGCAAAATATACCTAGGACAATACTGACAAAAATGTTATAGTAATATCCAGCCAACTTACCTTAATTAAAAAAAAAATTGTCAGCCAGACAGCAGTGACCCACACATTTAATAACACCACGTGGGGGACAAGGGACAGGCTGTTCTACAAAGTGAGTTCCAGGACAACCAGGAATACACAGAGAAACCTTGTATCAAAAAAAAGTCATATGGTATTGCCCCTACTCCAGTTCCACCAACATCCCCTCATCCCATCACCTGCCTACCTGCATATCCTTTCTCTCTATTTTGAGTTCCAGGGCAGCCCAGTGTACAAAGCCAGAGCTACATAGAGAAACCGTGTCTCAAAAAACAAAGCAAATGAATAAACAAAATATCAAACAAATAACTAACAAACAAAATAAACACACAAAAATACCTCACAAAGACAGAAACTAAAATATACACACATAAGTCCAATTAAAAAAAGCAATATGAGACAAAAAGTTTGCAAAGGTACTTTGGTGTTTGATTTGTGTTGGCAAGCTACTTCTAGGTATGGAGCTTGGTTAATATACCCATTGAGACTCTACTTTAAAAAAAAAAAAGACTTTTTTGCCAGCAGGTATCAGTTACAGATAACTTCTTTGTTAAAGGTCCATTTCCCCCTCTCAGAGCTTGGATCTAACTTCAATTTGTGCAGGCCATGGGTGTGATGCCACAGTCTTTGTGAGTTTATAAGTGCATCAGAGATTGTATTCATGAAGAAGTTATTCATCAACCTTAATTCTCACAATCTTTCTGCCTCCTCTTATACATAAATACCTGAGCCCTAAGAGAAGGAACTTGACAAAGGTATCCCACTTTGGACTAAGCCTTCTAAAGTTTATCACTTGCTGCACATTATCCAATGTGTGTCTCTATGATAGTATTCATCTACTTTAAGAATAAACTTCTCTGATGATGGCTGAGTGAGGCATTGATCTGTGTCTTAGGAGTCATTTGATTGTAATGTTCTTTTAGCATAGTAATAGTATTTGTTGTCCTATCAGTCTGTGACCTATCCAGTCTCAACTTGACAGATCTAGAAGTGTCAGGCATAGGCTCCATCTCATGGAATGGGTCTTAAATCCAATCAGAGAATGCTCAATTACTCTCATGGTGTTTGCACCACTATTATAACAGCATATCTTATAGGCTGCTCACTGTTATAAGATGCCTGGTTAGCAGCTAGGTTGATGATTACCCTTATTCTCTGGCAAATTCTAGTACCACACACCCTAGTCAGTAGAAATTGTTATGTTTGAAGAGGGTAAACTTAGCTCAAGAAACTCCATTTGTATTCTAGTAGCCATTTTGTATTAAAGAGGTAAAATAGAGTTTAGTTACACATTTCTGGCAGGGGCTTGCCCAGTTCCAAGAAAGAATGAGCTAAGCACTATCTATGGACACCTGAATGACCCACCCCTAAGGCAGTAAAACGGCCACCCCACACAGGTGGGTTCTAGGAATGTTAAACTGTATAAACTCCTTGAGCGTGAGTTCATCCACAGCACACCTGCCCGCCCTTGACCCCAAGTAATCCTGTCTTGTGGGGGGGAGGCTTGTTTTGTTTTGCCTATAAAATGCTTGTGTAACTTGACATGCTCGGCTCTTCCTTGTATCATTGTAGGGGACTTTAAAAAAGCTAGGATGCTATTCAAGGTCAGGCAGAAAGAGGGAAAGTGCAGACTGTTTCACTCACTGTCCAATCTCTCTGGGACCATCTGGGGCTAGGAAAGTGCAAGTCCAAACTGGAGAGGTCTGTGAGGCTGGACCACCTGGGGCTAACCACCTCAGATATAAGATGAAGATTCCAAAGAAATGCCTGGGGCTGGTGAGTTGTAGGCCATTTACAATCTTCAGTCAATTGGAAATCTGCTGAGACGAATATAGACTAGGGACAAAAGGTAAAGTTAGAAAGTTAAGGGGAAACTTTTTCTCTTGGGTGTACATTTAAAAGTTTTAGGCCCATGGTCCTAGTATTTGAAAGAGAAGAGAAAACTCAAGATGAGGGGAGAGGGAGGGAGATCCCACCCACAAGATAGACAGATGATCAAGCTTAAACTATTGGTTGACAGGAATACTTATCTGGACTGGTGAGAGGTAATCCAAGCTGACTCCCTAAAGCCTACAAGAGTTTTTAAGTTTACAAAAAAAAAGAAGTTTTAGATATGTTAGCATTCTACTGGTTGTCATATCTATTAAAATCGACATTATAGAGAAGGCAGTGAACTCACAACTTTGAGTCATAGTAAAAGCTTGAGGACACACCCCCTCCAAAATAACTGGGGGTTAAAAGCATCTGTGAGTTTGTCCACTTTGGAGTCTAGCAGCAGGTCAACCATTTGTATTTCTCAGCAGATACTTCATTACTTTAGAAAAGTGAGGCCTAAGCCTGATTTTCACATAGGAAGAAAAGGCAACTACAGCCCTGGGGAGCTGTTTCGCTTGCTGTTTTTAAATACAATTAGTGAGTCAATGACACTTTGGATCCCTGACTCAGTCTTGATATTGCGGGGAGAAAACTGGACCTACCAGGAGTGGAAGCTGAACTGAGCAATATTGGGACATTGGGACAATGGGACATTGGGACCTTGGGACCTCCTGCCCATGCTGGGGAGGAGATGGGGAGATGTGTAGAAGAGAGAGTGACCTGAGGGGGTGGGAGGGGGAAGGGACCTTGAAGAAGGGTATACACGGATAGAAAATGTAACTTTATTCATAATAAAAAAATAATTTAACAGTAATTTCCCTCAATTAAGGTATTTAATTATATAGAAGACCATACACATTCACTTTCTACTTGTTGTCTATTGAATTTATGCATCATTTTTATGAAAATTAGTATGTGCTTATAATGTATTTGTATATAATTAAGTATTCATACACTATAAAATAGAATGATTATTTTTATAACATGGTTAATTGAACTAATAAAGTTACTACCCATTACAACTTAAATGCAAGATTAATATAAAAATTTTGTTTGGTTTTAAATTCACAACAAAGCAACAGAGATGGAAACTCACTGATGCACTAAAGAATTGGAGGTGGATAAGCAAACAGGACAACTTGAGACCAAGAAGATGGTCATTCTTGGACTTGAATATAACAATTAGAATGAGAAATTGGCCTCCTAAGTACATATTGGGGGATTTCTTTTTATTCACTCTTACTGCAGCATATTTGTTTACTCAAGTGACATGTACTAAATGTATGCACATGTTTCAATAAAATTTAACAAGAATGTTTTAAAAAAAACAATTAGTCAATATCATCAGGAATCTGAGAAGGATAAATTATAGCAAATAGTATAATCCAAATGGCCTATGTATCAGTTTAAAAGACATAGACATACCACTACCTAGGTTAGAGAAATTCATGGTCTAGATGGCTTAATTGGAGGCAGTGGTCAGTCTCCAGCTGTTATACAGAACAGCATTTAATCAACAGCTGCCACACAGCAGCACAGGCTTTTGGCTGCCAGACCCAGGTCTGAGAGATTTTCTTGTGGGAAAAACCTGGAGAACTGACCTTACTTTGATGAAACAGAGTACAGCAGTCAACCCAACAGTGTCCACAGTTTGTACAGGACCCCCAAAACAGGCAAGGCATGGGGAAATTTTGCTCAGTAATTAGTGTTACCACAATTCAGGGGAATTTGCTGTGCCCCATCTATCTTCTTTGGAGACTTTATGATTCCCACCAGGAGCTGGCATTTCTCTCTTGTCATTAGAAGCTTTCAGTTTTTTTCTTAATGCCATATTCAGCAGATCTCCAAAGAGTTTGAGAATTATTATCTAATATATATGCCTAAGTTAAACAAACTTTACTTTTACTTGTTTCAGGCTTAATCTTGAAAACACCTATAGGAACTATATAAAGCTCGTCACTATATAAGTTATATAACCGTTTATAACAAAAATAGTCATTAAAAGATTAAAATTTTACAGTTTTATCTCTGTTAAGTTGAGCCTCAGAAATTGAAGAGTTGAAGATTTAATTAAAGATCCTTTAGCATCAAAATAAAAATTTAAAGCATCCAAATAGCTAAATTTTACCAAAGTTAATGAAGATAAAAGTTGGATAAATATTCCCAAGTCAGTTACTATTGACTTTGTTAGATCTTAAGAACTTATAAATGTTATTTACCAAATATACATTTTTAATTATATATATTTGATTATATATTTATGAAACATATATTGTTTTTTATTTAAATTTTTCTATAGCCTGGTGTTGAGCAGTTAGCAAAGATATAAATGGTTAGTCATATATCTTTAAGTTAGATTCTGCTAACTTGAACATAGCTTTTTAATCTTAGAAATTTATTATAATATGAGATATTTTTGAGACCTATTGTTGTCTCTCCAGTATAAAATATATATAAATGATCAAACAAAAGCTAAAAAAAACTAAGAAGTTTTGAGTTGCCTTAGTTAATTTATGCCAATGTGGTCTGCTTAAGACAGTGGTGAAGTCATAAATTTAAACATAGTAAAGATGGGGGCTGGAGAGATGGCTCAGCGGTTAAGAGCACTGTCTGCTCTTCCAGAGGACCCGGGTTCGATTCCCAGCACCCACATGGCAGCTAACAACTGTCTGTAGTTCCAGTTCCAGGCAAACACCAAGGCAAATAAATAAATAAATAAAGTTTTAAAAAAAAAAACAAAAAAAACAAAAAAAAAACAAAAAAAAAACATAGTAAAGATGACTGACAACCTTATGTGGTTGTTAAAATCTTCTTTTTATATAAACCTATTTCTAAAAACAGTTGAATATAAGTTATATATACAATATATTTTTATAAGAATTGAGTCTCATAAATAGTATGTTATAGCTAACTAAGATCACTTATGCATAGATTTTTTAAAATAATAACCCTCTTGTTATATTTTAAGTTATTTTTGTTAATGATTTTACATGTTTTTTAAACCATACCCAATGAACTTAAAAATCCTGAGATAGAGTTTATAGCATAGTCTTAAGAGTTTTGTTTTTGAAAGCAGAATACAGAAACCTCATAGTAATTTAAAAAAAAAATTAATAGTGGGAAGTAGAGAACCCTTACAGAAAAGAAACTTTGGGACAGTAGAGCTAAGAAGTTTAGATGTAAGAGATTTGGAGATTTGCAATGTCAGAAGCTGTTACAATTTGCAATAATTTGGAAATGGAACATACCAGTCTTTCGTGTTCAATTTGTACTGAGGCCAATCTATTTGTAATTTGAGAAGAACAGAGAGCTACAAAATAAAATTGCACTGGAGGAATTTCTATAAGCTCCAAAAGGGCTCTGACAGAGAGCTTAGGTGGTACAGATGAAGTTTAGAGAAGCTGGGAAATAGCAGACTGGAAGCTGAGAAGAGGGTCAAGGAGCAGACAGAGCAGGCAGAGCTGAAGGGAGGAGAGAAAACTTTAGGAGAGATCTGAGAGTAGAAACTATGGACCATGAGCAGGAACTGGGAGATAGCTTAGTGGTCATGATGGGCCTAAAGAAGCTTAAGGATTTTTTTTAAAACTTTATTTATTTATTTATTTATTTGCCTTGGTGTTTGCCTGGAACTGGAACTACAGACAGTTGTTAGCTGCCATGTGGGTGCTGGGAATCGAACCCGGGTCTTCTGGAAGAGCAGACGGTGCTCTTAACCGCTGAGCCATCTCTCCAGCCCCAAGCTTAAGGATTTTAAGATCGCTCCTAAGGGAAGAAGAAGAAACTCACAACATAGACAGGTAAGTGTCTTTAGTAGAAAGACATGCCCACATGGGCATAACCATGACAGATATAGCGAGCCAGAACTGAGAGATATGAGATGAGAACCCAGGTGGGTGCCTTGGAAGAGCATAGAAGAAACAGGAGACACTTAATGAAGTAGAGGGAAAGTGAATGAAAAATGCAGCTTAAGAACTAGACTCTAGAATTTGGAGTGAGGCCAAATATAGTAGATATCAGAAGGAAGAAGAAATAAATGACCCATACATACCTTAGAAGAGACTAGAGCTTGATTTGAAGAAGCTAAGTATCTTGGAAGGAAGCTCATTTATGCTACTCCCAAAGTTTTGGCACCAGATGGATAAAAAAATATATAATGAAAAGGTAGATATGATGTAGGTTTATTGTAAATGAAAGGAAGAGTCATCTGGAAGGGTCAAGAGTTAACTTGGCCCTGAGCCAGCTCATGTGAGGACAGTGGTGAGGGGAGAGAGGAGAGCAGGAGACCAAGAGGTCAAAAGGGCAAAAAGGCCAGTGTAGAAAAATGACTGGATTATGTAGGAAAGAACAGCTAGGAGAAGGGCAACTTAGCCTCTAGGCTGAGGAAGTTTAGGGTAGGGGGTGGTGTATGCCAGTCATACCCTGTAACAGGTAGGAACTGAGGGATGCTGGTAGAACCTGGCAGCCAGAGTCAGCTGTGATATAAGCACCTCAGTTAGTTTGTTCCAGGTTTGAGATCTAATAGGGGAAAATAGCCAAACACTTTAATAAAGAAAGCTTGAGGGGGCTGGAGAGATGGCTCAGCGGTTGAGAGCACTGTCTGCTCTTCCAGAGGACCCGGGTTCGATTCCCAGCACCCACATGGCAGCTAACAACTGTCTGTAGTTCCAGTTCCAGGCAAACACCAAGGCAAATAAATAAATAAAAGTTTTTTTTTAAAAAAAAGAAAGCTAGATAAAGTTTTATGGTGGGGCTCATACTCTGGCTCATTGTTTTGTGTTGTATTTCCTCCAGCAAGGCTGAACCACGTGAAAGTTTAGTAACTTCCCAAAACAGCACTGCCAACTGTGGACCAAGTGATCAAAAAATAGTCTGCAGAGACATTCTCATGCAAACCATCACATCCCACTCCTCAACCCCAGTAGGAACATGACTATAATGCAAAATGCACTGAGCATTCCACTTCCAAAAAGTCCTCATAGTCTTTCACTTTCAATACTCCAAAAGCTAAACTCTCTTTTGAGACTCTACAATCTATTAACTGTGACTTCCTGTAAAAAAAATTTTTTTAATTATATACTTTCAACATACATGGCACAAAATTTGTACAATACCATTCCCCTCAAAAGGAATAAGGCATAATAAGGTAAAATTGGTCTGAAACAAGACCTAAATCCATTTAAAAAACCAAAAAACATAAAAACACCATCCCATAGCTCCATGTACAAAGGACTTAGATGTTGATGCTCCTGTTTTGCTGTGTGAAACCACATGCACCTTCCCAGACTTGTTCCATCCCCTGTCTGCAGCTTTCCTTGACAGATATGTCATGGCTATGTCACCACTTTGGCGTCTCCACTGAAACCTGTGCTTCATTTAAACCCCCTCATACTGGGTCTTTTTTCAGGGACTCCTCTCTCACACATTGCCTGCCTCAGTATCACTCTGAAACCATGAAGAAGAAATCCAAAAATCCCTCACTCATTCATATTTCAGCTTGCTTATGTAGTCATTCTCTGGGATCAGGACAGCCTTTAGTTTCATTTCCTTAATTGGAAGCTTAGATGAGTGTAGTCTTGCCCTGAAAGAAAGTGCAGGAAGGAGGAGGCCTCCCCTGAATGATCCTAATCTCTCAAACATTATAACTTCTTCTCTAGCACAGGCCTTGAGGGCAACATTAAGCTTTTGGGTGCTCATTTTTTTCTCCAGACTATACTTTTTATATTTTTTTCTGTCATGTTGTTCATTTTGATTATAAACCTGTATAAGAATAATAAGTAAAACCTATTCCACAGACTTAATGGTATGTTGTCTTGAAATTTCTTCCACCAAAGAAATTAATTCATTACTTTTAAAAGTAGACTCAATCTGTTTTATAAGATGTGAGTAGAAAGTAGTTAGATTCGTTGCCAAAATATCACACCAATTTTACTTCCTCCTGGACTATAAATTGGGCCTCTATTGCATACATTATTCTCAGTGCCACTGTCTTTTGAATGTCTGGTAGAATGTCCTGTTAAGCTCTGCTTACAACCATTTTTCTAGACCAAACTACCAAAGTCTTTCCACATTCTTCAAAGAACAAGGTTAGGTTTTGCACAGGAACCAGCTCACCTCTGGAGTACTGATTTCTGCCTGATCAGTTATTTTCTTGTTTTCTTAAATTTCAAATTTTAGTGTGGAAATATTTTCATAGTTATATAGAATAAAGAAATTCATAAATTGAGGCAAGTTTAAAATATATTGCAGAGTACATCAGAGAGCTGGTTACAACAAAATAGGGGAAGATTTTCTATGGGACCAAGATCATTTATTGACATTTTTAGCTCTTGGGTTGGTGTAAGCTAGTGATCTACGAAGTTAATAGATTTCACCAAGTTTTTATCTACTAATCATAGGTTATTAGTTACAACACAGAGGTGGGCAAAGAATGGTTGTTCTAGGACCAAAGCTAGCCCAACATAATGTAAGTAGCCTCTGGACCTGCAACACTGTCGTCTCTGTGAAGGGCTCTAGCATGTGAAGGACAATGAGCATGGCAAACATGGCCACAGCAGGTTTTGTCCTTTCCTCTTTTCTCTCCTCTGCTAACCAGTTAGATTACATTCCCAAAGCTAGCCACCAAGGTCTGTTCCCTTACTTCAGCACTTTGCTATGCTTAACTTATTCCTGAGACTGATCACTGACATCCAATTATCAAAATATCAAGGTTCAGCCATCAAAACTTATTATTTTGACTACCTTAATTAAAATACTCAATCAGAATTTACCAATTTTGGTTCTATGACTCAGATTGGACAGTAATGCTCCTCAATCTATTTTCTACACTTTCCAGTTCTCTCAATTCTCAATCTCTTCATCCAACATCAGCTGATTGGAAAGTTCACCACCCTCACTGTTCTACACAGTTCCCAGATCATCAAGTGACAACTGTCAGTGTCTTGCATCCCTGCTCTGTCCTGTGAGGTTGGAATGGCTATATCCTACCAAAACCTTCATTGGTTACAATGGATTCCCTGGGACAACTGTTAGGAACATTCCATTTAGTTTGGCTTGGTTGGCAGTTTTCCTTTCACTTTTGGTGGCTACTCTGATGTAATCCTGCGTCTGTCCCTAATAGTCTGAAAACCCTGTCAACAGGTTTCAAACTTCTTTTTGGACCATTGAGTTCTCCTCTTGGTGACATAACTTGAGTGATAAGCCCACCCTCCAAGAAGTCTCTCTAATAGCCACTTGTTGCCCAAGGGGATGTCCTTGGCTTTTGACCTGGCTCACCAGCCACCATTTGTGATAGGATCCACTCCCTCCATCCCATGTCTTCTCCAAAACCTCAGAAGGCTATACTCACTTCAGACCTTAGATCTTCTAAGATCTTTATTTCAATACTCAAGCTTGGCCTCAATATTACAACTTTTGTGTGCACACAGGAAATGCAAAGCAGTCTTTTATCTCTCTGCTTCCTCTGTTCTTTGCTTCAAACCTTTTTTATGTGCCTCTTGTTTACCTTCCCACATCTTCCTCACCCTTAAATCTTTCACCTCGGTTCCCAGTTCTTTTGTTCCTGAAACTAAAAGCTCATCCTTTGGCCCTGCTGATGACCCTCCTTCCTATTCTCTCCTTGACCACACCTGTTACTCTTCACTTTCCTTCATCTGCCTGGACTTCACCTCAACAAGAGAGGTCAGCTTCTGCACCCTTAATTCCTGCCTCTGCTTCCTCCTGTGCTTTTCAGTTTGGCTCTGCCTCAGAATCTGATGCCAACCCCTCTCCATTCAGTTCTTCTCACACTCACTCCTGTGATGAACTGCCCTCGGTCCCCACTCTAACCCTACCTCTTAGGGAAGGAGCAGGTAGAGATGACCCTATTCATGTCCACGTAGCTTTCTCTCTTAGTGAACATGCCCTGAAAAATGTCTAGGCTCCTTTACGTCAGACCCCACTACCCTCATCAAACAATTCCAATTCCTATCCTAGGCCTATGACCTAACCTTCTATGACCTCTGTGTGATACTTTCTAATAATTCCCTCTCTGAGAAACATGAGAGAAAGCACACGAACATGCAGATCGGAAAAACCAAGTAGATCCTGGAGTGGAGACACAGTCGTTCCTGACATAGATCTGAACTAAAACTAAAACAACAGATGTAATTGCTGGGTCAGAAACCGTTTCATTATTTGTCTCCTCCCTGGCCTAAAGAAAGGGTTCCTTAAACAAATAACTTTAAAAAAATCTTAGAGTATCAAGACAAATCTGCAAATCTCTTTCAGTTCCTCCAGTTTCTTACACAGGTTCTTCTCCTACTCTCCTCTGGACCCAAGAACTCCAGATGGCCAACAACTCTGTGGTAGTTTGAATGTAATTGGCATTATTAGGAAAGGTGGCTTTGTTGGAGTGAGTATGGCCATATTGGAGGAAGTGTGCCACTGAAGAATGTGAGCTTTGAGGTTTCCTGTGCTCAGGATAATGTCCAGCATTTCAGTGGACTTTCTGTTGCCTGCAAGATATAGGATTCTCAACTACTTCTCCAGCACCATGTCTGCATGCATACCATCATGTTCCCTGCCATGATGATAATAGACTGAACCTTTGAAATTGTGAGTGAGCCTCTCAATTAAATGGTTTCCTTATAAGAGTTACCATAGTCATGGTGTTTTGTTTTGTTTTGCTTTTATAGCAATAAAACCCTAAGAAAAACTCCTATGACCTACTTCTTTTGCCCAGTCGTACTCAGACATAGAGCCAAACTTAAATGTCTAGACCAAGGCCCACTTATACCTCAGGCTAAGGTTCTGGCCCTGACATTCAAAGTCTCTCATAATCATGATGGGCAAAACCAAAAAGGCAGGTACCAACCTCTGGCTAAGGCTTTCTTATAGACTCCTGCTGAGGCACCGCAAAGAAAGGGAATGTCAAGTCAGAAAGAGCCACCAGGGCCTTGCTTCACATTTGGCAAGGAAGGTCATTAAGGCTGTGCCTGCCCAAATCCTTTTAGACATACCCAACCATGCCCAAAATGTCACCAGGAGGGCCACTATATATCAGACTGCCCCCAGGGCACAGTTTTCTTGAAGTTATCCAGCATTCTGGCCCCTCCCTTAGACCTACTGGGTCCAGGCTCTGCTATAGACTTGACTAAATACATACCAGTCACTCTCCAGGAGCCTTGGGTCTCACTTTTTGTGTCTTGTTGCCTCATCATGTTCTTTCTAGATACTGGAGTCACTTTCTCAGTCCCATTCACTCTTCTCTCTCATTTATAATTGGAGTACATGGACAATCCTCCAGACCTCTTATTTTCAAATCTTCCTTTAAAGGCTTTTCCCAATTCTTTTCCTCCCTCCCTCATCCCTTATTTGATGCTTCTTCTAAAATTGACATGACTTTGCCTTTTACTACAGCAACAGCTACCCCTAATTTTTTTACTCTGTTGTGTATAGAGAGCATATAAAGGACAAAGAAGTTCCATTTACAAAATGGTGTCTCTCTAGATGTGAAAGAGCTTGTCAGTGTACTACAAAAAAAAATAGTAGACTAATACATTTTCTGTATTTGGTGTTAAAATAGCTACTTCTAAACACCATAGTTCTCTGGTTGATAGAGAATAAAAAGGTTCTGGAACAGAATGCTCATAGTTTAGAGACATTACTATTGTTATATGTGTGCAATTTATTAAAGCCTGCTGTATCCATAGTGGGAATTATCTATATGTTTTAAAGTGGTCAGCACATGTTAAATAAAGAAGTTTGTAAAATACTACTTTGCAATTATATTTTTGCTAAAATTCATGAAATACTGTTAATGGCAGTGGATTGTTACCTATTTGTGTCAGCAGTACAATCCATACTTGCTCAGTGGTTTGGAGGGGGTACAAAGGTCGTATACTAATTTGACCTTATGGAGCCTTTTTAGATGCCATTTACAGGTATTTGTGTGGTTACAGGCTGTGGTTCAGATGGTCCAGCAATAGCTGGCTGTGAATGGAAAGCCTGAGTCCATTACTTGCTCAGTCCACAAAGCTGGATGTCTCAGCTGTCCTTCAGTATGTCTTGTAATCCTGAAGAAGTAGGCTCTAATTCCAGTGGAAGAATGAACTTGAAAGACCCTTTGAGGAGACCCCAGCCCCAAGAACTGACACAGATCACTGGCTGTAAATAACAAGAGGTTTTTTAATACTCACACAGGCGCCTGCGGCCAATTAGCAGCTTCAGCTAACTGAGCACACCCATACAAAGAACAGCCCCCTTTGTCTCATTGTCTACTTTGATCTACATACAAAGTTCCACTAAGGGGTAATGCTGAAAATCATATACAAGGTTCAGCTATGGGGCAAGGTTGTAAAGGTTTTGATCCTGGAGGTGCTGTGAACATCTGGTTTATGTTAAGATTAGACACTCCCGATCTCTTTACCCTCCAGTGGCCTTTTTTATCTTTTTTCAAAGGGCTCTTAACTGCCGGTTTCTTGATTTACTGAAGCTTGCTCTCAATATGACTTCTTGCTAATTGGCCAAATTGCCTTCAGCTAGCAACTCATGGGTCTAATGAAGTTTGCCCTCATGTTGACCTCTTGCTAGCTGGCTTTGTGGGAAATTTGCTCTGTTTTGGGTTTGGGGTCTTTTAAACTTACTTGCCTATAAGAACAAGCAGGCAAAATAGCAAAAGCTTCCTTCTTCCATGTCCTTTATATAGGCTGTCATCAGAAGGTACGACTTACTTTAAAGCTGGCCCTTCCCAACTCAAAGACTATGACCAAAAATGCCTTTGGGAGGAAAAGGTTTATCTTGTTAGGGTCATTGTCCAAAAACAGAGAGCTTCACTCCGATATCGGGAAACAAAAAGAAGTTTTATTAAACACGAGCTCGCGGGTTGCACAGCACGAGAAAAGGCTGACGACCCCGATTCCAAGGCTCACAGGCCTTTTATGGGGTCATTCTACCAGGGCGGGGGAAGCGGGGTCACCCAAGGTACAGCCATCTGGTCCGGCCAAATGTCTTCGTAGTTCTCTTGGAATCCGGGTGGGTAAACAAATTCCGAGTTATCTTTAGGCATCAATCTTTACAAGCATGTCAGACTAGGTGCCAGTGGGCTAATCTGGTGTGGGGCGTGGGGGAGCAGGGTGCAACACATTCCAGTAAGTCTATAATTCGAGCACAGCGGGCAGGGGGTGGGGGTGGGGCTTCCCCCACAATGGCCTTTCAATCTCACAGTTCCATATAACAGTCCATCCTCAAAAGTAGTGAAAACAGGAATTAGAAGTGGATCCTCTGTACTTTTAGTTTTATGGAAACTTGATACAAGATAGAGTCATCAGAGAGGATAAAATCTCAATTGATTACAGGTGTGTGCCATCACTGCCCAGCTTGTTTGGGCATATTCTTAGTGATTGATGTGGCTCCACAGTGGACTGGGCCCACCCCTGAGCTGGTGGTCCTGGCTTCTATAAAAAGGCAGGCTGAGCCAGGAGATGGTGGTGCATGCCTTTAATCTTAGTACTTGGTAGACAGGGATAGGCAAATCTCTGAGTTTGAAGTCAGCCTGGTCTCCAAAGTGAGTTCCTGGATGGTCAGGGTTACACATAGAAACCCTGTCTTGAAAAAAACAAGCAAAACAAAAGGCAGATTGAGCATGCCAGCATAGCATGGGAGGCAAGTCAGTGAGCAGCACTCCTTCATGGCCACTGCATCAACTCCTGCATTTACCTGGATCCCTGTTTTCACTACTATTGATGATGGATTGCTATATGGAACTGTGAGATAAACTTTTTCCTCCCAAAGGCATTTTTGGTCATTGTGTTTCATCACAGCAATAGTAACCCTAATTAAGACAGTCTTCCTGGCAGGGCAGTGGTGGCACATGATTTTTGTCTCAGCCCTTGGGAGGCAGAGGCAGGCAGATCTCTGTGAGTTCAAGGCCAGCCTGGTTTACAAAGTGAATTTCAGGACAGCCAAACTACACAGGAAAACCATTTCAAAAACAAAAGCAACAAAAAAAATACCTCACAATAAAACAACATTCCTCACAAGTATAGCCAGTCTTTTGGGTTTTAGTTAATTCCAGTTGTAGTGAAGTTGACAACCAATAGCCATCACAATATATTTTGTGCTAAAATCACAAGAAACGCTGAGTTCTGAAAGGGGAATTATGAAAGTCACATTTATATTACATGTGATCAGAGAGGAATTGGGAAAAAGGAACTTTCTAGACCAGAATGGTTGCATTAGAAGACCCTCTCAAGGGGCTGGAGAGATGGCTCAGAGGTTAAGAGCACTGACTCTTCTTCAAGAGGTCCTGAGTTCAATTCCCAGCAACCACATGGTGGCTCACAACCTTCTATAATGAGATCTGGTGCCCTCTTCTGTACACTGTATACATAATAAATAAATATTTTTTAAAAAGAAGACGACACTTTCAGATCTAACCATTGTTACATGGGTAGTTTATTCAATATTACTTACAATGTTTTTGTAACATTATAATGTTTTGTTTTTAAGATATTTCAATTTATCGCCCCCCCATGTGTGTGTGTGTGTGTGTGTGTGTGTGTGTGTGTGTGTAGATTCCCAAGGAGGCCAGAAGGAGTCAGATTGCCTGGAACCAGAATTACAGTGCCAGGGGCTTAGAACTGAATTCCAGTCCTCTTCAAGAGCAGCTTTTAAGCATTGAACAATCTTTCAAGACCCCCAAATAACAATTTTTAAAGGATATAATTCACAACTGATTTCACAGATTAAGCAGTTTTAAAATTAAACTGTTTCTGTGCTGTCTCCAAAGTCTTACCTATGCAGGTAATCTTTACAGGAGTGTTGATCCTGTCATCCGTGTCAAAACATTCAGATATAGAGAAATAAAAACATCTTGGCTGAGGGATGTCTTTCTGAAAGACCCTCAAATGAGGACCTTTCCTCAGAAGGAGACCCTGAGTCCCAGAGACCGAGCCGAACCACAAATATCAGATGCAAATTGCAAGAGGGTTTATTCAAGTTACGAAGATATCCTCGGGCGGCAGTAACTCAGAGAGCAGACCGGCGCGCTGAGGCTTTGTTCAGGGGCTTTTTATAGCATAGGGGAGAGTGGGAGGCAGACTTACAGAAGCAAAAGGCGTGGTTATAGGGAAAACAAGGAAATCATTTGCTCATTTAAACAACAACTTTTACTTATTGGATGAAGGCCTAGTGGCGGGAGGAAACGGTCGCTTGCTGGGAGGGGGGCTTCCTGAGCATTGGCCCTCATTACAGACTTCTTGTGGTATGCGGTCCCGGTCACGTACTTCTGGTTATCTGATGGTTTCTTAGCAACCCTTTTACTATCTGCTCGCAGGCTTGTGCTTGTGTGAGGGGGGGAGACGGGGGACCCTGGGCATGTCCGGGCAAGCCTGGACAAGTCTCAGGCAAGTTTTCCAGACTCGCTCCCACAAACGGAAAAAAAAGGGGGGGGTTAGCACTCGGCCGGATACCTGAACTGAATGCCTGGGTC
Source organism: Sigmodon hispidus (assembly GCA_004025045.1). Lineage (NCBI taxonomy): Eukaryota > Metazoa > Chordata > Mammalia > Rodentia > Cricetidae > Sigmodon > Sigmodon hispidus. The sequence goes on from PVIH01009589.1 coordinate 45,175, forward strand.
CAGCCCTAGAACTCAGAGTCTTTCATTTCTTTTCTCACCTTCAACTAAGAATGTCATGAATGAGTCATAGGATCCCAGAAGCGGGTAGAGGTCAGATGCCATGTTATTTTAATTGTAAATAGAGTTCCTATTTTAACCAAGTAGGAAACCATGGGAAAGTTTGAAAGTGACAATGTTAGTTGGCTTACTGACACTACCAAATTGAAGACAGATAATTTTTTATGAGTCCTGGTATTTGGGGTGTATAGAAAATTTGATGAGAAACTCAAGATTTTCATACTTTATTGTATTTCTTTCCAAAATACCTAATTATGACAGGAAGATAATTCACATTGTAGAAAACTTATAGACATGTTTTCAACTTAGCCCAGAGAAGTAGACAGAAAAAAAAATCTCAGAATTTAGTAATTTATAAGTTATGAACTATTTTTTAAAATGTAACTTTTATATTGGGTGTTTGAATTATCGGTAATTCTAGCACTTAACACTATAAATACACACACACACACACAAACACACACACACACACACACACACACACACATATATTTGTATTGTAAGAGGGTTCTGGCCTGGACTTTCTGGTCTAGCCTTGAGATTTGGATTCATTTGCAGCCTCACTGCTGCTTAGACCCAAATAATCACACAGATGCTTGTGTTAATTTTACACTGGTCAGCCAAGGGCCCAAGCATATAACTTGCTAGCTCTTTCATCTTTACTAACCTATTATTCTTATCTTGTTCAGCCATGTGGCTCCATACCTTTTCTCAGCAGCATTTCAGCTTCTTTCCTCTGCATCTCCTGGCATCATAGCCACATTATTGAACAGGATAAGACTCATGGGTTAGTTTAAGGGTAAAGAATTAGCAAGTTATATGCCTGGGCCCTAGGCCATCAGCATAAAATTAATGTAAGCATCTGTGTGTCTCTGTAGGACTGTAGGACAGTCAGTCTCCCAGTCTCCTGATCTGCCAGGTCTGCCAATCTGCAGGTCCAGGCCACAGGGCTAGATTGGAAAGGCCAGGCCAGAAACATAATACAACAAATGGTACCCAACTTGGGGCATATACATTCACATAAAGCTAGAGAAAGATCAAAAGTGGTTCTAGAGCACAGAATTGGAGCTAAAATCAGCTGCTGAGTTGTATCTCTCCAGTGAGCCATGGTACAGACATGCCCTGGTGTGGTGTGAGGGTTTAAATTTAAAATGGTCAGCTTTTAGAGTGCAGCTTAAAAGCTGCAACAAGGCCAGTTCCTGAGCCTCAATGTAAGAAACAAGCTGCATATGGTGAATTTAAGGTTTTTGTTCTCACAGGCAAAAGGGAACAGAGTCAAAGTAGCCATCTTAGTAACAGCAGCATTGTCTTGGAAAAGTTGTTTGCTGGAGGCAAGCAGAGGCTTGGCTTTTTTTAAGTGAGGCTTCCCTGATTCAGCCTTAGAGGCAAAACACTTGTGAGTCTTTTAAGAGGCCCTGAGGCCATATACTTGAATGGAATTCATGAGCAACACACAGCAGTGCTTTACTTTGTGATTTTACTGACCCTAAAATTTCCCAGAGTGTTAATTGTGGATTCTGCCAGTACCTTGGCTAAAAAGCATACAGTTTTATCTGGTAGAGCAAATGATTAGAGGTCTTGGGGCCAAAACAATCTCAACCTATTCTCAAACTTTAAATGGGTAAGAAGCCCACTTGCTGACTTGGAGCCTGGAGGAGTGGAATGCGAGTGCCTAGTGAACCACTTTTGGTAAGCAGAACTAATGCTGCAGGATGACTAAATTTTATGAAGTTATACTAAGAACTGGGTAGAGCCAGCCAGCTGCTCTAGCTCAACCTTAGCCACACCTTGGCAGATTAGGGGTATGATCAGAAACAGAAATACAGAAAGCTGGGTGGAGTAAGCCACCCTAGCCAAGCAAAGGTGTGGTCAGAAACAGAAAAAGAGAAGAAATAAGGGATTACAGTAAAGACAGATTTTTTTAAGCACATGGTTTACAGTATGTTAAAAAAAATACATAAGCCAGCGAGAGGAAATAAAAAGGAAAAAGGATAGAGAAAGCCCCTAAAAAGTAGAGTAAAAAGAAATAGTAATAAGTCATAGAAAAATGGAAAAGAGTGTGGATACTGTATGCTTGTCTTATCTGTAAGTTTTTGACTAAATATGAAGTAGATAAAGCTGCTAAAAGACATTTGACTATAAATGCTATTGAATTAATCCATCAAATGAGTTGTAAATGAGTTGACTTAAAATTGAAATCAAAAGATATGTTACTTTGGAGAAGTGTTTTTTTTTTTTTTCCACAGAAAATGAGAGGCTGTGGATTTATTCTCAGTTAAAGAAAATAAAGTTTGATCAAGGAAGACCCCCTGAAAAGTTTCCAATAGAAATGGATGGCCCAGATGATCCAGTATTTCAAAGCACCTTTGCTGCAGTTTCCATTGAGCTCTGCATCCAAAATAAGGAGAGGGGCTAAGATGACCTAGCCTTATGGACTACTCCATTAAAGATTTGTCCATAATCCTAACTTTTTCTTTGGATTACCAGGGGATTTCCAGAGCCCCCATTCAATAGGAAATAGCCTAGAGAACTATGACCACATTCCCCAAAAATAGATTATGGATGTTTGTGTTTGTTTACAGTGTTGGTTTTAAGTTGTTATAGATAATGGGAAAAATGATATTAGATTTGTGGTTCTTGTTTTAAAAAGAAAAAAGTAGAAATGTAGTGGGATTATGTTGGTATGTTATAAATATTTGTCCCTCATCCTGGTTTAAAAAATAAAAGCTAATAAGCCAGAGGCAGACAGAGGCAGGCAGGCGGGGCTACTAGACTAAGAAAACTCTGGGAAAATGAAGAGCAGAGCAGAGATGCAGGAGAGAGATGACTGAATCGTCAGCAGAAGCAGAAGAAACTGAAATGCTGCTCTAAGGAAATGTACCAAGCAACATGGCTGAACAGGATAAGAATCATGGGTTAGTTTAACAGTAAAGAATTAAGGAGTTATATGCCTGGGCCCTAGACTGATCAGCATAAAATTAATGTAAGCACCTGTGTCTCTGTAGGACTGAGGATATATATTAAATATTTAATAAATCCTAGGATATCAGAGAAACCACCCAGTCAAATCCTAGGAAGACAGCTCAGGAAATCCTTGATCCTTGAATACAAGGATAAACAGCTGAGTCAAACACACACAGCTTTAATCCCAGCACAAGGAAAGCAGGGAGTGGTAACCAACATCCTTTATCCCATAACTCCAGAGACAGAACTTCTTCTGTTTCTGTGAGTTCAAAGCTACATGCCTTTAATCCTAACCTGGATGGGATAGGGTATATAAGGGCTGTAGAAACCAGGAAGAGACAGAAACAACTGTCAGAAGTGACCAGGAGTGAGGCTGAGGAAGTTGCAAGACAGCTGGGTGAGAACTGACTGTGGTGCTTCCTCTCTCTGATATTTCAGCCTTCCCCTGATATTTGGCTCTGAGTCTCATTTGTACTGCATTTGGTGCTCAAATTTAAGGCACAAATTTCTCCCCCCCCCCAAAAGCCACTTACCTGCCAGAACATGTGATCACAGGAGTAATTAGCAGCTGGTTAGGCTGTTGAGTTAGCCTCCAGCTTTAGGCAGACTGAGCCACATGTGTTTACACACTTTTTTTCTGGTTAAGTTTTTACAGACAGTGGCCTGTTTCTCCTGGTGGGTTGTAGGTTTTTCTTTTTCTGAATCCCTCCTTGGGCTGCTATCACACAAGGTAGCTGCCCCACTTCACAATCATTTGAGTCAACTCTGACAACTAAATTGGTGTGTACAACAGATTTTTTTTTTTTTTTTTTTTTTAAAGGGGAAGTATTTGTTTAAGGCAATGGAGGGTGCTTGGTCTTTTTGTGATCTTTCTCTAGATGATGTGATATTGGAACCAGTAAAAAGAATGATAAATAAAGTAGATGGGATTACCATCATCCTGTTTATTATTATTTGTTGTTTGACCTCTGTTTTATCATTAAAGAAGTCATTGATGTGAAGGCTAAAAAAGAAGTCTTTAAAAAGTCTATGAAGAGGGAATTCAAAGACATTCAAACACAGAGGAGTATAAAGAACAAACCTCAGCAATATCATCTAAAGGTACAGAAAAACAGCCTAAGTTTATCAGACAGCCAACACTAATATACCCAGTAACTATTAAAAGAGCATAAAAGCATAAAGAGAGATATCAGAGAAGTTAATTGGTCTCCGGTACAACTAAAAAGGGTTAAAGATGTGATTGTGACATATGGGATACATTCACCATTTGTAAAACCAATGTTGAATTCCTGGTCTTGTTACAATCAGATTACCCCTGAGGACTGGTTAGATGTAGTTACTACTGTTTTGGAACCAGGGCCACTTTAATAGTGGAAAACATTGTGGAAGGAGAAGGCTAAAATAGTAGAAGAAGCAGAGCCAGGGACCTAGAAGTCTCCCAAGAACAACTTCTTGGGGAAGGGGAATATTCTGATATTGAAAGGCAATGTCTATGCAATTCACACACTCTTGATTTATGCCACATGGCAGCACTAAATGCTTGGGATCGGATAGAAGTAGGAAAAAAAACAGAATCATTTACAAAAATAATACAAACCCCAACAGAAACTTTTACAGACTTTTTGCAGAGATTATTTGCAGCAATAGGATAGTATGGAATTCAGAAGCAAGGCAAATGATAGAATCCCTGGCGTTTGAGAATGCTAATACACAATGCAAAAAAATCATAACCTATTAAAAGCAAGGTCAGCACCCTTAGAGGATTGGCTTCATGAAACAATTAATGTAGATTCTTATGATGATGATGATAATTGGGTAGGAGAGGTCATTTCTACAGGTATAAGAAAAAGGCAGGGGGCTGGAGAGATGGCTCAGAGGTTAAGAGCACTGACTGTTCTTCCAGAGGACCTGAGTTCTATTCCCAGCAAAACCACATGGTGGCTCACAACCATCTATGATGAGGTCTGGTACCCTCTTCTGTAAAAAACTGTATGCATAATAAATAAATAAATCTTTAAAAAAAAAAAAGAAGAAAAAGAAAAAGGCAAAATGTTAAATGTTATAACTGTGGAAGGCAAGGTTATATACAAAGAAATTGTAATCAAGGTGTTCCCAGAAACACCTTTGTGCCTTTGTAAGGAATAATCACAAGAGAACACCCCTCCCTCCTGGAGTATGCAAGAGGTGTGGAAAAGGTAGACACTGGACTAATGAATGTTGGTCAACAAGGGACAGACAAGGTAACCTCCTGCCTTTTGGAAATTCCAAAGCGGGCCTTCAAAAGCCCCCATATCCAATCCAGTGCAATCTTACCCTGCTATAGTGGAGGATACACTTGTCCAGAAAAATTAAAGAAATAAAAATCTATTTTAAAACACATTCTACATTAAATGATTAAGAATCTATAGAAGAAGAAAAAAACTCAGGAAAAATTGTAAAAAAAAAAAAGCCTGGCAAATGTCTATTAATGAACAAAGAACAAAATTAAAAGTACAAATAAATGAGGTTATTACTGAAGGATTATTGGACACAAGGGCAGCTGTATCAATAATTTCATGAGAGTCATGGTATCCAAGTTGGGCCCTTCAGGAGGTAAATGTTCAGTTTTTGGGGATTGATTCTTTATCCCAAGTAAAACAAAGTGCAAAATGGCTTGAGTGTATAGGACCAGAAAGACAGAGAGGAATATTAAAGCCATATGTGGATAACTTTGCTATAAAGTTATGGGGATGAGATTTATTACAACAATGGATCACACAGATTAACAGTTCTCCAAACACAGAAATAAATCATAAACTAACACATATTTCTGGGAGAAATATTAGGAGGTATTATGAGAAACAGTCACAACAGCTGTTGATCTTTCAAAGACACTCACAGCACTACCTTTAAAATGGCTAACAGATAATCCTATATGGATTAATCAATGGCCATTAACAAAAGAGAAATTGCAGGCCTTAGAGCAGCTGGTGCAGGAGCAGTTAAATGCTCAGCATATAGAAGAATCAACAGGCCCTCCAAACTCTCCAGTATTTGTCATTAAAAAGAAATTTGGAAAGTGGAGGATAGTGACAGATTTAAGGGCAATAAACAAGGTGATCTAGCCAATGGGTTCTCTACAGTCTGGAATTCCTTTGCCTTCTGTTTTACCAAAAGAATGGCCCATTATAGTTATCAATTTAAAAGACTGTTTTTTTCACAATACCCTTAAAAGAACAAGATAAAGAAAAATGGGTTCTCTACAGTCTGGAATTCCTTTGCCTTCTCTTTTACCAAAAGAATGGCCCATTATAGTTATCAATTTAAAAGACTTTTTTTCACAATACCCTTAAAAGAACAAGATAAAGAAAAATCCGCCTTCACAGTGCTCACTTATAATAATTCTTGGCCTGTAAAGAGATATCAGTGGAAGGTCCTCCATCAAGGAATGCTGAATAGACCTATGCTATGTCAGCATTTTGTAAAAAAGTCAATAGAAAAAATTCACAACAAATTCCAAAAATCCATAATATATCACTATATGAATGACATCCTATTGGCAGATTCAAACATTATACTCTAGAAAAAAATGTTTGAGGAAGTGAAAAAAAATTTGCCTGCTTGGGATTACAAATAGCTCCTGAAAAAATACAAAGGGGAGATTCCATTAATTATTTAGGCTATAAAATAGACCTTCAAAAAATTAGACCCCAAAAGGTATAAATCAGGAGAGATAGATAAAAGACTTTGAAAGATTTTCAGAGACTACAAGGAGACATTGTAAATTTATGACCTACTATTGGAATAAAAAATGATGAACTGGATAATTTGTTTAAAACCTTAAATGGGGGGCTGGAGAGATGGCTCAGCGGTTAAGAGCACCGTCTGCTCTTCCAGAGGACCCGGGTTCGATTCCCAGCACCCACATGGCAGCTGACAACTGTCTGTAGTTCCAGTTCCAGGCAAACACCAAGGCAAATAAATAATAAATAAATAAATAAAGTTTTTAAAAAAAAAAAAAAAAAAAAAAAAACCTTAAATGGTGACAAGGACTTAATAGTCCAAGAGAATTGTCAATTGAAGCTGAGAGAGAATTCGCTTTGGTAGAAAAGAAATTACATGATGCACATGTGTATTGTGTGGATCCAGACCTTAATTGCATCCTAGTTATCCTGCCCTCTAAGCATTCCACTATAGGAATTTTAATGCAAAGGGAAAATCCTATATTGTAATAGATATTTCTTTTTTAAAAAATATTTATTTTCATTTTATGTGAATTAGTGTTTTGCCTGCATGTATAACTGTGTAAGAGTGTCAGATCTTGGATTAAAGAAAATTGTTGGCTGCCATGTGGATGCTGGGAATTGAACTCAGGTCCTCCGGAAGAACAGTCAGTGCTCTTAATATCTCTGAGCCATCTCTTCAGCCCTGTAAGGAGGATATTTCTATCACATAAACCAAGCAAAAAATTAAAGACATATGTGGAAAAGATTTCTGAATTGATCTTTAAAGGGAAATTAAGACTTCATCAATTAACAGAAATGGACCCAGCAGAAATTGTTGTACCTTTAACTAATGAAGACATTGACCAATTATTGGTAGAAAGTGAACCTTGGCAAAGAGCCTGCAGTAATTTTTTGGGAGGTATTAACACAAATACCCTCAAGGAAAAGAATTAAAATTTTAAAGAAAACTAATTGTATTCTTCCTCATGTTGTACAAGGTAAATGAATTACTGGAGCCCCCACATTTTATATCGATGCAAATAAGTCAGGAAAGACAGGTTACAAATCAGAAAATATAAGTGACTCAAAGCCCTTATAATTCTGTTCAAAAGTCAGAATTATATACTATTGTGATGGTATTAATCAATTTTACCCAAGTTCTCAACATAGTCACTGACTCTCAGTGTGCAGGAAGAATTATTTTACACATTGAAACTGCTGATTTTATTAATGATGAGTCAGAATTAACTTCATTATTTATTTGGTTACAAAAAATAATCAGGAATAGGGATCATCCCTTCCATATAACACACATTTGATCCCATACAGGTCTGCCAGGTCTTTTAATGCAAGGTAATGATGAAACTGAAAATTATTAACAGAAAATATCGGGGGCTGGAGACGTGGCTCAGAAGAGCACTGGCTGCTCTTCCAGAGGTCTTGAGTATAATTTCCAGCAACCACATGGTGGCTCACAACCATCTATAATGACATCTGGTACCCTCTTCTGTATACTGTATACAGAAAATGTGCTAGAGGCCTAAGTTTCATAAAAAAAACTTCATGTCAATAGTAAAGAATTAAGAAAAGATTTTTTCATCATTTGGCAAGAAGCCAACGAAATTGTAAAAAGATGTCCTATCTGTTCCATCTGAAACATATTAAGATGTAGTCAGATCTTTTCATAGGGACAGCCAGCTCCCCAGTAATGACATGATTACTTGTTAATTATAAAACTTTGGCCATTTAAATGAACTCATTTCTATTAATCTACATATTGCCATGTGGTCCAGCTTGTCTTGCTCTTTGTGGCTCCTGGGAACCCTGTCTCTCCTTCTTCCCAGCATCCTGTCTTGCCTATAACTCCCATCTATATTATTGGTTTTTAATAAGCCAATAAAAAGGTACCCTAGCAAAGACATATTTTCACGGTCCACAACACCAAGGTAAAACTTGAGTTAGACATGGCTAGGTAAGATTCACTTCTAGTCAGAACATAAAGCTTTGAATTCTAGCTCTTGTTTTGAGACTTCAGGGAAGTCATGAGGTTTCTCATGTCCTCATTTGCTGAAGACCGGATTCCACAGGTAAAGGTAACACATGGAAGTCATCTTCTATATAGGAACTCATAACAATGCACACAAATGTAGCAAGTGGATAGGTAGATGGCCCCTGGTGATGTCCCAACTTAATCACTTCCTCCTTTGAAATACAGCATTTCATTAAGAACATCTGAATGCTATCTAAGTATTCACTTTTAGTTCTATTAATACAAGAGAGAACTGATTCCAAGTTACATTAAATCTAATTCATAAAACTGAAATGATTGAGATTTATTCTAGTAATAGTTACATAAAGATTTAAAGCTACGATGGTTTCTAAATCTAAAAAGATTCTTGCAATGCATTTTATCTTGATTTCTTTTAAAACCTATAAAGCACTATTATGACTCAAAGAATATAGCATTTAGCAAAGTTGGTTCTTAATGAGAAATAATGTTAAACAACCAAGTATTACTTTTTCTATCATTTATTTAGGAAGCAGTTTTACATATTATGAAAAAGTAGAAGCCAATTTGGAATTTAGCAATTTTCAATCATATTATTGTTCTAGTAACAGTTATGTGGAAGTCTCTATAAAGTAAGCTAAATTCAGGTGCTATAAAAGAAATAAATTCCCTCGTCCATCATCACATCACAACAAAGGATGTATCCTGGCCATCTGTTACTTCCAGTCACAAAATTCTCCATACAATGGGGGCATAGCTTGCATATATAGCATGGATGGCACCCTTAGCTTCACCCTCAGCACTGCAAGACAACAAAAGCAAAGCCCCCTACTAAAAAACCTTCTCCCAAACTGGGCTTAGACTCTGTATACAAACCGGTACTTAAAAATTAAAGTGGCACATCAAGAAAGTAATTTCTACTATATATGTTGATAAGTTAAATTGTAAAATTATACATTTACTAAAATATATAATACAGGATAGAACATTTTTATGTGGTAGGATACTGCCTTTCAGACTCTATTTGCATTAATGACAACAGCAGCTGATTCTAGACCAAGAGCCTCATGGCTTAGAGCAAGCGGACAGTTTTCCCAGTCACTGTTAAGAAGTCATCATCAGCTAAAGCACGCAGGGCTTCTTCAAACATATCTTTGGTAATTGCCTAGGAAACAAAAATGTCACACGTTGAGTCCTTCCTGTTAAAATACCACTCAGAGCCTTTGTCTTATTGATGGTTGTAGACAATTCATTTTGCTAAATAAATTACATTTTATATACGCAGTTTATCTCTCTCTCTCTCTCTTTGTGTGTGTGTGTATGTGTGTGTGTGTGTGTGTGTGTTGGTGGTGCATAACTGTAGGTCAAAGAACAACATGCCAAAGTCAGTTCACTCCTTCCACATGGATCCCAGTAATAGACCCGATGGGTGTGTCACTAAGGTGGTAGGTACTTCTTCTTTACCCACTGAACCATTTCACCAACCCCACTTCTATGCTGTAAACCAAGGATGGTAAACATTTCTTCAAAGGACCAGGTTAAGTTCTGTCATCATTGATGCAATGAAATCAAGGGTAAGGTGTTATAAAAACAAAGCAAAACAAGCATACCTTCACTTCAATCCAGTTTTTTTTTCCACTAACAATTTATCTTTAATTAATTATAAGGTCATACAAATATTTCATCTTTAAAACAAATCTAAATTCTGAACAAGTATACTAAAATTTTAAGTATGTATTTCTTGATGTGTTTATGGAAAAGGCAATCTTATTTACATTTATTACTTATATAAATACTTACTGTGTCAGACTGAGCCCGAATATCCTCAAAAAGTTGTTGGTATTTTAAAGCTGGTGTTTTACCCTTAGATAAAATAAGTTTTCTCAATGCTTGTGCTAATTCTTCTTTTCGTTTACGAGAAGTTGCACTCATCCCTATTTAAAAAAGAAATCATTGAAAATGTTTCTGCCATGTGAAGTAGTAAAATGTTACAGAATCCCACAAACATTCCTTCAGCAGTATTGCCAAAAAAGGTAGAACAGGGAAATGCCAAAGCATATTCAAGAACATGATTTTTGTTAGTTTATTTTACAGATCAATAGCTACTTGACACTGAAAGCTTACATAAGCTGTAGCAAGTATAATCATAGTTATGAGGAGATCAATTTTTTTTTTTTGAGACAGGGCCTTACTGTGCTGCCTTAGTTTGCCTAGAAATCCTCAGCCCAAGTATCCTTCTTGCCTGAGCCTCTTGTATTATCTGTGAGTAGAGCGGAGCAATTGTGCAAGCCTCATTCTCCCATGAAATGGATACCAAGGTACCAAGACACCAGCGACAGAATCCCTTTTGATTTTAAGTCTTGTTGTTCAAAGCAAGTAACAAACCTGTAGTAAGAATAGATATATCCACAATGCCAGTACGGGGGTCAGTTGCAGACTGCTTTAGAGCCTCCCGGTGAAGACGTTTTGCCTCTTCTACATCAATTGCTTCAACTTTGTCGGAAAATCTTACTTTAGCATGGGCTTCTGCTAAGCGAATTAATGACTCTAGCTGCCGAGGGTAAGCAGAAACCATGCCCCGGCTACTACCAATCTTCCTCATGTTCACATAAGCCTAGACAGAGAAGGTAGAAACAACAAAATGAGCCACTGCTGGCAAGAACCTTCAGTTTCATGGACAACTTTGAACAGTTAGGTTCTGTTAAATAACTGAAGGCCTATCTGTCTGCAGTGTAGTGTTACTCTAGGTAGTTATGAACTGGATCTAGTCCATGAACTTGAACTCATTAAAGTTGGCTGAAGCCTTATATACACAAACAGGAAAATACAGAAGCCTACAGGATTGTTTATATGGTGATGTCAGGAATATTTGACAGTAAGACTTCTTGGAGATATCTGTATAGGAAGGCATGAAGAGAAATTAAAAGGCTGGCAGTATAACTTAGAAGAACACATGTCTAGACTCCCAAGGGTATAATCCCCAGCACCAAGCAAAGACACAGAAAGACACACACTAACCCACAACAAAAAACGGAAACAGTAGCAAAGGAAAGGAATGAATGAGAGAACCCATAGGGAAAAGGCTTGGCAAACGACTGTCCATGGGATACATTTTACAAGGCATGGAAAAGGTGACTGAGGTTATTATGTTCCAAAGAGAATTCATTTTGCATGTAGTTTCATTTATTTCGTGATGCAGATGAAAAATTTACCCCAACCCTCATTGAGCCTTTTGGAACCCAGCTAGCTTGTAAACCCATTGAAGCACATGCCATATCACAATAATCAGCCCAAACAAGCCCTCGCACATTCTTGTCCATCTTAAAAGTATGTGTGAATCTAAGTTTCCACTGACATTAGGCCTGGTTACCTCAATCAGAGCCTGGCTGGCCTCCTCACTCAGCCGGGGCATGATGGTACTATGTGCATATGCAATGTAGTCCTTCAGCACTGCCATGTCCAGGAACTCCTCCTCTACTTGCTCCTCACTTTGGTAGTACAGTGAAACCAGGTGATGAGCCAGACGCCGGTCATATGTCTCATCCTGAGGATCCAGCATGAGGAAAATAAGATCAAACCTGACAAGACAGAGAAAAAACACTGTCTTCCTAGTTGAGACACCAGCATACCTGTATATAGGACCTAAAAAGGTGTTTAAGCCACGTATCAACTGTACTGTATGTGCCCACAGAGGGCTGCCACATTCTTTACTGATCGACCAATCCTTAGTACTGCCTGGGTAAGAATAAAGGCAAAGAAATTAGGGCTTTCCTATAAAAAATGTTACTGTAATTAAGAAAACTAAGTATATTTGGGTAAAAATCGTTTAAACTGTACTGAGAATAGTTGTTTCAATAAGGAGTATACTTCAGTGATAGAGTACTTGCCTAACACATGAGAGGCCTTTCATTAAATCCTTAACAACACTAGAAACAAAACAAATTTAATAATTAAACACATAAACCTTGCCAAGTGCCCTGACCAAACAATCTGATTCACTGTTTAACTTTAATAAAGAGATTGTTAGCAGTTGCTGACTCTTACTACTTTCTTTTCAAACTCCTGTTGACAATTTTATGAATAAGTCAGAAGAACCACTCAATGTACAAAAATATTTTAGTACCTTGACAACAATGTATGTGGTAGCTGGATATTTTCAATGGTTGTTTTTTTAGGGTTCCACTGAGACTCAATAGGATTTGCTGCTGCTAGGACAGATGTCCGTGCATTAAGCTGACAGATGATTCCAGCCTATCAGAAGAAGCATTGCAGTTAGAAGCTTTTCCTTGACTCCCACAAGGAAGAAAAACATCTTCTGACCTCTAGCTAATGCTTATTTGCTCTGCTGTTTCTTTTTTTTTTTAAACTTTATTTATTTATTTATTTGCCTTGGTGTTTTGCATGGAACTGGAACTACAGACAGTTGTTAGCTGCCATGTGGGTGCTGGGAATCGAACCCGGGTCCTCTGGAAGAACAGCCGGTGCTCTTAACCGCTGAGCCATCTCTCCAGCCCCGCTCTGCTGTTTATTTCAAAAGAGCTTCATTGACTTTAGTACACAAAGATGGCAGTCTATTTGTTTAGATTCATGTCTAGGACTGAGCTTCGGCATATGTCTTCTGGAGATATATTTCTTTTTAATTAAATTTTATTCTGTGTTTGGGGTGTTTTGCCTGAATATATGTGCACTACATGTGTGCTTGGTAACCTTGGAGATCAGAAGAGGGCACTAGATCTGCTGGAACTCAAGTTATAGATAACAGGTGGTTGTGAGCTGAATTTGGGTACATCAAACCCAGGTATACTAGCCACTGTTCTTAAAAATTGAGCCACCTCTCCAACCTCCTGTAGCCACACATCTTTCAAATCAGAAAGCAAACACTTAACACAAGTTAGTAAACTCTAACACAAACTCAAGCTTATAAGCACAACATATTCCTGACTTAGAACTAAGCTGAAATGTGTTGAGAAGTACGGTTCACTTCCTTAAAAGTTGATATCCTATGAGAGTCTGTAGTCACAGTGGACATCATCACTCACCTTTGCAATGGAAAGAGTCTGTTGTTCCATGACTTCATGTAGTACAGACCTTGTACTTTCATTCATTTTGTCAAACTCATCAATGCAACATATGCCATTATCACTCAAGACAAGGGCACCTGTCTGTAGGACTAGCTGCCTGGTTTCAGGGTCTTTCATCACATAGGCTGTGAGGCCAACTGCACTGGAGCCCTTTCCAGATGTGTACTGGCCCCTGGGGACTAGGTTGTAGACATACTGCAGCAACTGGGACTTGCTAGTACCAGGGTCACCACACAAAAGAATGTTGATCTCAGCACGGAATTTCCCCCTTCCAGTGTGACTGAAATCCTTCCTTGTTCCACCAAAGAGCTGAAGCAAAATTCCCTTAAAAAGAAAAAAAAAAAAGCATAAACTCTTATGATTTCTTATGTTTTAGAGGCACTTCCCTGTTTTATAAGCTGAAGATGTGAAAAAAGCCACCCGAGAGTGCTCTGGTCACTCTAAATTATTCCTAACCAATTTAGATCTAAGTTGACATCATTATAGTACTTAACCAGCATAACCACTGTTCTGACCCTACATAACCTCTTAGGTTTAGGGACAAAATGTGCACAGCAGACATGAGTATATATCAAAACAAAATAGTAACATTCAGCTAACAACTGAGACAGGGACTAGTGCCTTGCTCTGTCACAAAAGCAAACAGATTTTTTTGAACTACTTGATTCCAAAGAACTGTAAAACTTAAAAACTCCATTGTTACCTTCTTTATATCTTCATGTTCATAAATGCTGGGAGCCAACGCTGAAGCAAGCCGCTCATAAATGTCTGGTTTCCTGGAAAGTTCCTTAAGCAATTTCACACGTTTCTCTGAAAAAAGTTTCTGTTCTGCTTCTTCATCAAGGCCATGTAGACGTTTTGCATCAGTTTTCCGATAATGAATAACATCAATGTGGGTTTTATAGACAGACTTCACATTACTCACTCTTGGGTTGACTCGAATAGGTACTGCTCGATATATGCCTGAGAAAATACACAGAAGACACAACTTTACCTTTCTTCTTCTCCCTCTGCAGGCTCAGTGCTCAGCACAGGCAATGTGCAGCACCTGGGGGCCCCATATCACTTGAATATCCATTACCTGTTAGCCTCCCGGGCTAAGGCCTATGTTAACAAAGTCAAGAAACAGAAGAAATGGCCAAACCGGAAAGAAAAGGGGTTTTTAAGAACAGACCCAAAATCGTATTTGTATCCATCTGTTCTACATGAACTTAGGGAACTATATGTGCATATCTATTTGGTACACAATTGTTCTAGGTGTAAAAGAAAGGTTATTTGTAAAAAAGTTTACACTGTGAACATATTTAATAAATTAACGTCATTTCCCTAGGCTAAAAGCAGAATTTACTTAGTAATTGACTGGAACAAAATACTAAAGCCTACAACCAAAAACTTGAAAATAAAAGTCCTTAAAGTTCAAATTTCAAAGGTGAAGAAAAAAATGTCAACTTAGGGATCATATATAGTAGCATGAATGAGACTCAGAGCCAAATATAGGGGGAAGGCTCAAATATCAGAGAGAAGAAGCACCAGTCAATTCTCACCCAGCTGTCTTGCAACTTTCTCAGCCTCGCTCCTGATTGTTTCTGCCAGTCACTTCTGTCCCTGCCTGGTTTCTAGAGCCCTTATATACCCTATCCCATCCAGGTTAGGATTAAAGGCATGTAGCCTTGAACTCACAGAAACAGAAGAAGTTCTGTCTCTGGAGTTATGGGATAAAGGATGTCGGTCACCACTCCCAGCTTTCCCTGTGGGGGATTAAAGGTGTGTGTGTGTGACTGTTTTAGCTGTTTATCCTCGTATTCAAGGATCAAGGATTTCCTGAGCTGTCTTCCTAGGATTTGACTGGGTGGTTTCTCTGATATTCCAGGATTTATAAAATATTTAACATATATCCACAATCATACTAGGAACAGAATGTTTTCTGGTATTTTCTCATGAATCCTGAACTCCACTCATTCTGTTTTCAGTTGCTAAAAATAAATAAATAAATAAAAGTTCAATTTATTATTAGTATGTGAAATCCTGTGTGCATGCGTATGGAAGTCACTGGCTGGCTTTTGGGAGCTGGTTCTCTCCTTCCCTCATGTGGGACCCAGGGAAGGATCTCAGGTCATCAGATTTGCACAAGCACCATTGACTCAGGCCCTCTACTTTTTGAGGATCAAATCTGATTGCCCTCTCATTCTCACAGTAGAGAGCATGATCCTTTAACAAAACAATGTAATTCTCATTTAAAACATAAAAGAAAACACACTTACAGAGCTAGTGAGGTGCTCAGCAGGTAAAGACACTTGCCACCAAGCCTGATAACCTGAGTTCAGTCTTCAGGCCCCATGTGGAAGAAGAGAACAGGCTCTCCCAAGCTGTCCTCTGATATAAACAACAATTACATGACATTTAGAAAATACAAATCAGATTACACTTCACCCATGGAGTGATGTGACTGGGTGATACACATGACATCTGTAATGGCCCAGTTTTGTTCTTCTAGGTACTTACTGTAATAGAGCATTGAAGATACAGTTGAGGAAAAGTGTTAAGGCAATTGGGGGGCAAAACTGGGACTGTGTATCTCTCATGTTGAGGAAGAAATCCTGACTGAGTACCTGGGACAGTAAGCCCTAGACTCGGGTGCCAGGGATACCTGGATTTGATTTCCAATGAAAAACAATGCTGTTCTTTGACCCACCACCCTTGAACAAATGCCCACATTCCTCCACACTGTGGAAAGTCTGCCACACCCATATGGCATTGAAGATAGGGCACTTTTTATATGAAAAAAAAAAAAAAAAAGGCACTTAGAATTTAGAAACACAAATGAACGCAGCAATGACCTGCAACAACAAGTCAGGAATAGCTTTCCTACAGGGACACAAAGTGCTCTGCTCTGCTCTACTCCATGAGTAATGTTAACCTGCAGCTGTATAGGCAGGAAATAAGTAGGAAAACATTCATGAATTCTATGCTGGTGCTCTGTCCTTCAGCTACTGAAGACTAAATCCAATCAACACTAACTATATCCTGAAGCTGCTCTCATGCCATCAATATCACCAACCTGAAACACATACAAAGTTCTGATACCTTTACATACCAAGGGCCCTCAAGGACTGAGTTTAAAAATCTGCATCTGAGAACTTTAAGGTCAACCAGTGGTAAACCACTGTGGTGGAATGTTCTGTATGCTGTAAATAAAGTACTGTTTTGGCCTATGCACAGCACTGTAGAAGTGGGTGGAGAATCAGAGGGCAGGCAGGTAGGAAAGGGTGGAGTTAGCCAGTCTCCATCCGTCCCCCGAAGAAGCAGCATGTAGGAATTCAGGTGAGCCATGGGCTGCGAGCCACGTGGTGTGTAGATTAATGGAAATGGGTTGAATTAAGATGAAAGAGCTAGCTAGTAATGTATTTGAGACATGGGCCAAACAGTATGAAGTAATGTAAGCGTCTGATTCATTTCTTTGGGGGACAAAACCGCCGCGTACCAGGTTCCAACCGCCGCCGCTGCACGCGCCAGGTCACAAACCTCCCGGACCCAAAACGGGCAGGAAAAACTTACTACAACAAACCACAGTACCAACTGTCTTATTACAAACCTACATTCTTACCTGTGACATTTACTCTGTCTCCTGGCTGAACCTTGTCTACAAGATCATTGTGGGCAAAAAGAACAACTGTGTGAGGTGTCTGGCCAGCAGGCATATCTTCAGGAGACTCTTGAAGCTTGATCTGAAAGAAGAATAGTAAGTAAAAAAAGAACTTCAGAAACAGAAAAAGTATCATGGAAAACAAAGACAGAAAGAACCACAGCCCTTTGTACAGTGTTTGAAACATAGCATACTAGTACGAAGCTTCAGAGTGCTCCAAATTATAGTCATTAACAAAACCAACACTATTACATGGAAAGAGCTGAATTCCATTTAGGGAGGTTAAAGGTAGACTAACAAATTAAATTTGGCTGAGGATTCAGACAGAGGCAGAACACAGGCAGCAATGTGTTGGGGAACTTCATTCTGGGTACAGAGTGGCCAACATACCATCTGCTTATCAGAGAACAGGGAACGGTTGTGGATCAGTGCCATGCTGTGGGTGGTGTGGCAGTGTGCACAAGTGCAGGGCTCAGCAATACGGCCTCGGTCCATCTCCACCCGGGTGGTATGGGAACACACTTGGCATTGGAAGAAGGCCTCCTGCATCTCAGGAATCAGTTGTGATGTCCTGATGACCATACCACTGATGGTGATGAGCTGATCAATGTCTATATAAAGAAAATGTGGTTCAGTTGTCCACCAGCTACTTCCCTCAGCCCAGCCAGACCCAGGTCTGCCAGTAAGGCAGACTCTTAAGTAGAATTGTAGATGGCCAATGAAGACACAGTATGCACTGTAATGTGGAATGGACAGCTGGTTGGTATCTTCAGGACTAGACTTTCCTTTCAACACCAGTATAGTTCTGATACCTATCTACTTATTTATTTAAGTGTATGTATATGAACACATGCCAGCCATGGAGAAAATGTGGAGGTCAGAAGACAATTTATGAGAGTCAGTTCTCTAGCCTACTGGGCAGGTCTCCTGGGGATGCAACTCTAGTGGTCAGGCTTGACATCTTTACCCATTGAGCCTTCTTGCTGATCCACATCTGGCCCTATCTTCCTCAGGTGTCCTGTTTAGCAGATATCAACAGGTGAGAGATTTGATGTGTAGTATATTTTGTCCCCTAGCCTCTCATCTCACTTAAAAAGCCATCTAGAACACCTGAACCTCAGGCAAACATTTTAGGCTGAAAATGCTAGAGTTGGGTGTGTACTCTTAATTTCAGCACCAAGGAGAAAGAAATAATAGGAGGATCTTTAGGGCTTGTGGGCCAACCAGCTAGCTTAGTCTACTTGCTGAGCCCTACTCAGGGAAAAACCCTTTTGTTTAACAACAAAATAGCCCCTAAGAAATGATATCCTACAGGTCCTCTGGCCTGCCCAGCATGTGCTACAATGAATAAATATATAGTACACAAGAATAGCCTAGACTCTAGACCAATGTAACATAGGTAAAGTATATATGACCCTGGGAATACCCTGAGCCAATCTGTCACCTAAAGAAGGGAACAAGATCATAGTTAAAGATATCATCAACATACACATCTATTTTTGTAGTCAGTGCCTATAGGAAGAAAAACATATTCCTAACAGTCACCACTATAAAACAAGCTTCTTTTATACACTTCCTTTTGGTTTTTCCTTTTCTTTTTTACAGCCAGCACATGGATAAGTGATCTATATCACTAATTTATATCCCAGGCCTTAGTTCTTTTTAAAGTATGCCAGGCCTCCAACATCTCACCAGAAAAATGATGTAAGAAGCTGATTTTATAACAGAAAATTATGATTCTTTAATAAATGCTGAAAAAAGCCCTGCTCATATTAATTGCCTATGTTATTTTACAATCTTCTGAAGAGGTAATTAAAAAAAAAAGTTACATTTTAATCTTCACACATGGAAAAACAGCATTCTATCCTGTTTACACCACCATAGAGTGTCCAAATTAGGATCCTGATATCCCATAATTGAGCCACTGTCAATCTAGTTGAATTCAATGACAAGAGTTTTACTGAATTGCATAAGTGGCAAAATCTTTCTTTTCTAAACATCTTCCTACTTATTTTGAAATAAAACCTAAACTCCTTTTTTAAAAATAGTTTATTCTGGGGGCTGGAGAGATGGCTCAGCGGTTAAGAGCACCATCTGCTCTTCCAGAGGACCCGGGTTCGATTCCCAGCACCCACATGGCAGCTCACAACTGTCTGTAGTTCCAGTTCCAGGCAAACACCAAGGCAAATAAATAAATAAATAAATAAATAAGTGTTTTAAAAAAAAAAAAAAAAAATAGTTTATTCTACACTCAGTTGCAATTTCCCATCCTTCCTCTCCTCCCTGTCACTTACACTCACCCCCACCCTCTTTCCGTTCCCACTCCCAATATAGTCCTCAATTTCTATTTAGGAAAGGGCAGGTCTCCCATGAGTATCAACAAAACATGGCATATTAAGTTTTCAGTAAGACTAAGCACCTCAGCCAGGTGGTGGTGGCACACTCCTTTACTCCTCGTACTCACGAGAGGTAGAGGCAGGCAGATTTCTGAGCTCCAGACCAGACTGGTCTAGAGTAAGTTCCAGGACTGCCAGAGCTACAGAGAAACCCTGTTTCAAAACAAAGCAAAGCAAAACAAAACAAAATCCAAAACAAACAACAACAAAAGCACCTTTCCATGTATTAAGGTTGGACAAGGTAACCCAGGATAAGGAGTAAAAAATCTTAGATTCTTTTTTAGTATTCTAAGCACTCTAGAACTAGATTCTTGGGGCTGGAGAGATGGCTCAGAGGTTAAGAGCACTGACTGTTCTTCAAGAGGACCTGAGTTCAATTCCCAGCAAAACCACATGGTGGCTCACAACCATCTATGATGAGGTCTGGCGCCCTCTTCTGTAAAACTGTATGCATAATAAATAAATAAAAAATCTTAAAAAAAAAAAAAAAAAGAACTAGATTCTTTGCTCCCAAACACCGTCTCCAAAATCCCTGCTTCAGCTACCAACATATGCTACTGCTTACATGCAGTGTTTTCTACTTTCTTCCCTCCATTCTGTTATCAGGAAGGAATTCCGTCATATTTACTTTTCAAATCCTATTACCTAAATTTCTCGTTCATAACTAATTTTTCCTCTACAGATCCAGGAATTTGTCCTTTCCCTACGGCACACCCCTATCTTCTGCTCACGTTTTATTTACCTTCCAAGCTGGAATTCTTTAAGTATAAGATTGGGAATCATGCTCTGCATTTGTTTTACTATCTTCGTTACATGAGTGCACTGAGTGTGGGCACATACGTAAAATCAGAATAGTTCTCAGGAGTCAATTCTCTCCTTCCATGGTGGGCTTTAGGAACTGAACTCAGATCATCAGGTTCTCATAGTAATTGCTTTTAAAGCTGAGCCATTGCTGGCCTTCTGTATTTGTTTTCTTCAGGGACTAAGTGCAAACCGAACTAGAGATTTATTGTATTTGAGTAAATACAAATAAATTTGAATAGTAGAGGATTGTTATTTCTTTGATAGCAGATACTGCAGTTAGAAAAATGCACAGTAAGTTCACCAAAGTATACCGAATAAATCCTCTCAACTTACAATTAATTTAATGCTATCACTACCCACTACACAATCCTTGATCTTTCTTTCCACAGAAGGAATTTTCTACTACTAAATATATTACCTTCTGGATTCAGGTTTCTCATACTCTTTGTCTTCAACGCATTAAAAGGTCTTACTTGAATCTGATGTTCTAAGATGGAATCAGGATAATGTTCAAAGAAGATCTCATTGACTGCCATGTCAAAGGTTGGTATAACCTCCTGTAAATACAAACGTAAACATGTAGGGCTTAAGAAGGTTAACAGCACTTGTTGCTCTCCAAGGTCTCAAGTTCAGGTCCCAGAACCCTTATCAGGTGGCCAATAAGCCCCTGTAACTTCAGCTAAAAAGCCTCAACAGCTTCCAATTAATACCCCCTGAAAAAATACTTTATTTCATGAAATCCAAGAAATCACTGGTAAGATTCATTATTTTTAAAAACACTTCCAATTAGTAAAGAAAAAAATCCTCCTTATTTTAAATGTAGTAAAACATAGTTTTCTTTAAGAAATATTCAACCTTCAGAAGCATCCTTTTTACCTAAATATAATACTGCTTGTTATGGAACATTCCTGGTAAACATTTACTGTAATCATGAAGCTCAAAGTCAATTCTTACCTGTGGGTAGGAGATGAGCTGTCTATACAAATTTTTGCCAAATGATTTTATGTGTTCGCAGTTCACATTTAAAAATGGCTCCCCTGTAATATTAATCTGTAAGATATACAAACAAGTCATATTTCACTAATTTTACTGTCTCAAAATACAAAACTTCTACTTGTAAATATTTTCTGATTACCTCTCCAAGTCGTTGCATGTACAAAGGTTGAGTAATATCTATGCCAACATTTTCTTCTTCTTTGGCCAGAGGATCAGTAAAACATTGAAGGAATCTCTTGATATGGACAGAAAAAGCAAATTAAGTGTAATGAACTTAGGAGCATGGAATTATCATTAAAAGGTATAATGTGAGACCAGCAAAATCGATCAGTAATTAAGGATGCTTGCTTAGAAGCCTGACAACCGAGTTGTCTCCAAACCTATACAGTGGAAAGAATCACTCCCTGCAAATGGCCCCTTCCCAACAATAAATATAAGAAACAAAACATTTTGAGTACATGGCTATATGTACACACACATAGTTTTTCTTCTTTGAGTTTGAGACAGGGGCTTACTATAGAATCCAGGCTGGGCCTCAACTTCCAGTGATCTTCTGTCAGAATTCTAAGATTATAAGTGTTTACTACCTAGCTGGAAGTGGTGACACACCCCTTTAATCCTACCAGCGAGGCAAAGGCAGCCCAGTCTACAGAGTGAGTTCTAGGATAGCCAGGGCCATACAGAGAAACCATCTCAAAATACTAAAATCTAAAAAAATTTATTTTTCATCATGTTCTGCATGGCATAAATTATTTTTGAAAAAAAAAAATTCTAAGCCACAAACAACTTGCTGCTATACATAATGGCTACCTACACATGGGTTATCAATGCTTTCTCCAAAGTCTCAGGCGTGAGTTTTGGCGTACATAAGCTTACCTGAAAATTTTCTTTGCATGTTGCCACATTCACATCTGTTCCCCAAATAACAAGTTTTTGGCCTAGAGACTGCTCACTTGCTACTATGTCCTCTGCTGCTGTCTACAGAGAAAGGCAAGGCAAAAATATGTTAATGGAATTATCTATTTTATGCTCCAAAGATGTCACTCAGAGAGCTTTGATGTACTCACTCCATCAGACTGCAGATCGACCTGCAGACCTTTGCGTGCTGAGCCCAGGTCTGGCCTCTGCCTCACTGGTGTGCCTCTCACCCCACTTCTTGGGGTTCCTTCCACTCGAGAGCTGGGAGTGCCATATGTCAATGGAGAACTAACATCGAAGTCCAAAGGAATAGCTATAAAAACAACATATTCACTCTTATCAAAAAAGAAATTCCTGTAGCTAACCAAAGCTCAAATTCACCATGCTATCTGCCAATCTAGATAAATACTTAATACAATTTAAAGCTGATACGTAGTTCTACTATAAAATGTACTTTCTTTGCTCACTAACATGTATATAGAACCTATCAGCTTATACAGAAGAATACTTAGGCTTATCAACTGTAAAACAAGCAAACCAATAGCTGAACTATTACTACTATTACCAACTACAGTATAGCTATCATCTGAAGAAACCCACCAGAAGAATGCATCTGAGGAGGGCTGGAAAACAGGACATTTTGTGCAGTTGGGCTTTGCAGGTCCACTCCTGGTGAGGTGGGCATTGGCGGCAGCTCTCCGGTGGAAGAATCTTCGCCTCTACGTCTCCGACTGGGAGACGACCGAATGCTTTCCTCACTTCTTACTTGGTCAGACAAAACAAAAAGAGTATCAACGCTCAGGCTTAGTCTTCCAGGATGTGCCTCTCAGGTAGACTTATTAATTTAAAAAAAAAAAAACACAAACGAACTAGAACAGAGAGAAAAGGCTTGGGCATTTTTAACCAACCGAACTGACCACGCCAGACGGCTCGGGCAGTTAATCATCTGTATCAGGGTGAACAGAGGACACTAGATGCCCAGGCTCGGAGGCCTCAGGCTTTCCACCGTGCAACAGGAAGAAACATGAAGCAGAAAAGGAGGGGTGAGGGAACTCACGCGTCTGAGCTGGGGTGGCTCGTCCGCGTCGGCTGCTGCGGCGGCTTGGGGTAGACGCCGGGGACGACATGGTGCTGTGGTACCTATGCTACAAGGGTAGGCTGGCTCTGAGTCGTTCCAACGCTTGTGCACCGGGGTAGATCAGGAGTTCAGCGCCCACCAGGAGTAGTGGTCCAGGCCCAAACAATTCCCGCCAGCCACTATGACGTCACGGCGCCCAAAGGCGCCAGGCCAATCACAGAGGCAAGAATGCATAGCTCCGCCTCCGGAAAAAGCTACTGCGCGCCCGAGCGTGGGGTAGGTGTGGCTTGAGAGGAGGTTGACCCGACCAATCATAGAGGTTGGGGCGCGTAGCTCCGCCTTAGGAAAGCGCCAATACGAACTTGCAGGGGAGTTCTAGGCAGCCTTCTCGATGCAACAGCAGAGGCTTCACCCTGCGTACCCCTCGCCCCTGATGGGCTAGTCTGCAGCCGGACCGTGCTTTGGCGGGAAATCGGCGCGGGCTAGTTTTTTTTATGCCTGCTGCGTGTCTACGTGTGAAGCATCCCAAGTACAGGCTGAGCTCTTGTGCTACCTCGCTTGGTTAGACTGGCAGGTTTCTGTCCCCTTGATTTCTGAGGTGCACAAGTTGGGCTCTACAAACCAGTAGGCTTGTGGGTTTGCTTGTTCTCCCCCTTCCTGCAGGAGTAAAAGGGAGCATTTCCGCTGGGACGCTCGTGGCCTTGTTGCGCTTGCGCGAAGCGGCTGCAGGCGTTATGGCGGACGCGGGAGTTGCCATACGCAGCTCGCTGCTGCAGCTGCAGGAGTTTCTGTCCGCAGCTGACCGGTACAGCGCTGCTGGCCTCAGTTACCAGCTGATCCATGGCCTGGGACAGGAGTGCGTGCTGAGCACTAGCTCCGCAGTGCTGGGTGGGTACGGTTCTGGGGTGGCCTGCCTGTCCGAGAGGTCTCAAGTGTTTCCCCTCCCTTGGTGTAGCACCGTTTTGTGAAATCTGGAATACTGTCTTTGCATAGCTTCTGAAGAACGATGACTTAAAACCGGTGTTGGAAAATGACCCCCAAATTTGGCAGTCGTTTCTATCCAAAGTTGGAGCAAAGCACAAGAGAAAATATTTTCATTTCCTCAATCTACTAGGACAAAACCCTGTATTCGTTGAACCATATTTTCCGAATAATTGCAAAAATTTCTGAAAGTCATACTGTTCCTTTAACTTTTTTTTAGTTATAGATGTGAGGTACACCTCGCTTGCCTTGTTTTAACTTTTAGTAATGCTTGCATGATAACTTAATTTTCTTTGTTGAAATGTTTCTTTTCAGCATTTTCATTTAAGTTTTTTGACCTCTTCCTTTCCTCTAATGCTAGGATTACAGGCATGAGCTATATGGCCAGATAGTTCCACAGTATTTATTTTTAGTCTGTCTGTCTGTCTGTCTGTTTTTCCCCACCCCACCCCACACCACCCACAATCTCTGTGCTCAAGAGCTGTAAATGTGCCTAAAGATGAGAGCATTAGATACTCCAGAGCTGGAGTTACAGGGGTGGTTACACCAGACACAGTTGTTGAGAACTGAACTCTGGTCCTCTGGAAGAGTAGGAAGTGCTCTTATTGGTCCAGGTCCTCAGGTACTGTGAGGGCTGGCAGATCAGTGATAGAACACTTTACCTGGCACTAATGAGAACATACTTGGGTTCAATCCCTGATACAACCCAAATAAAACTAAATAGATAATGTTGTGGGTAAAAAGTATGTTTCTTTCTTAACCACAGATCTGCAAACCTTTTTTCAGTGTGTACTAATATAAGGTAGTAGATGTGGTGGTGCGGGCTTTTTCAGTCCTAGACAGCTAGGGCTAAATAGTGAGACCCTATTTATTTATTTGTTTGTTTGCTTGCTTGCTTGTTTTATTTTTAACAAAAAGGTAAATAAAACTTTAATAAGATGCTTTATAGTAGCTGTGTTGTCAAGGACCTAGTGATAATGGCTAAAATAGAATGTAAAAAAACTAACATTTAATTGCTTTCTGTTTTCAGAGTTTGATGGTTGGAATTCTTTTTTGTGGAGTGACCTCTTTGTTTTTAAGGCAGTTCCAACTTTACTGTAGTATAAAATATATTGGAGGATTATAGTCTGTGAATTTCTTTTTGCTACAATAACCACTGCAAGTATTTCTTGGTTCATGATTTTCTTTTTTAAGACTGTCTACATAGCTCAGGGTCCTCTATAACTCTACATCTCCTGTATTCGAATCTCATGTACTGGGATTACAAATTTAGGCTACTGTGTTCCAAAGTTTACTGATGTTAAATATTAAATAACAAAACTTACCTTCCTTACTGCAGTCAGAAGCTGGATGAGTCTCACCAAGCTAGATCCAAGATATCCAAGCAGATTTCCTTTCTAAAAGGTCTCGGAGACAACCTATTTTTTTCATTTATTTAGATTATGGAACTAAAGTCAATGTCCTTTGCTGGTGATGCTTGCTTTTAGAGTGTGTCAACTTCCCTTGAATTGTAGCCTACATCTTCAAAGCAATAGCAAGCAGCATGCCTGGCCCATCTTGTGAGGTGTCTGAACCTCTTCTGGGTTCAGGAGAGGTTCTCTTTACTGTGCTCTCCTGTGTTCTCTCAGACTTGGTTTTTCAAGATAGGATTTCTCAGTTTTAACAGTCCTGGCTGGATTTGTAGACCAGGCTGGCTTCCAACCCACTGCCCTGCCTCCCAAGTACTGTGATTAAAGGCATGCATTACCACTACCTGGCTTTCTCTCTGACTTTTTCCTCATCCTGACTTTTGTTTTTATGTAGATAGGGTCTTTGCTCAAATTGGCCTGACTTAACACTTTTAAGGCCACATATGCTTACATTGGATCCACCAGATGTAGTATATCACCATTTTAAGGTCACTAATTAGCACCCTCATTCTTTGTAACCTTTATTACTTTGTAAAGATTTCCAGAAGTTAGACACCACAGATAGTGTAGACATCTGGTAGGGAGGGCAGAAAGTTTTATTTTGTCAACTTCATCTTTGTGGAACAACATCTAGAACTTTCTGTTTTTATTGTTTCAAAATAGTAGCCTCATGTTAGTTTTTTATTACTTGCAAGAGTATCTTGAAAACCAGGCAGTGCTTCCAGGGGTCTTTTATAACATGGTTCTTGGCACTACTAATTTTTTCTCCCCTACCTTCCCCTCAGCATTGCAGGTTTCCTTAGTGTTTTCCAGAGAGTTTGGTTTGCTTGTATTTGTCCAGAAGTCACTTAGCATGGATGAAGTGAGTGCAAAACTTTCATTTCATTTTGTTTCTTCTATCTTCCTCTTTGATGGAGTGGCTTATTTACCCATATTTTCTATTTATTTCTTATAGTTTCGTGACTGTAGAGAAGAAGCCCTAAAATTTTTGTGTATTTTCTTAGAGAAAATTGACCAGAAGGTCATGCATTATTCTCTTGATATCAAGGTAAGGAAAAGGAAAAATTAAAACTCATATATGTTGTCTCCAATTTTAACTTGTGGTTTAAAGAAATTAGGCTCTTAGTTATTTATACCTTTTTTATTGGCATCTACTCACTTCAGTTTGATTGTTTAGGAAGTTTCAGTTGCAGTAGTTAATATTTATAAAATGTGTCACAGTTTACAAGGTTCTTCAATATATAGCTTGTTTTATTTACTTTTATCAAAATTCTTTGGAGATTTTTCTTTTCATATCTTATACTGAGGATAGAACCCAGTGACCTGAGCATGGAAGGCAAGCCCTCTAATATTGAATTTCTTTTCTAGCCCTTTCTCTGAGTTCTTTGGTTACTTTAAAAATATTTTAAAGAATGTATTTATTTTTATCTATTTTATGTGTATGTATGTTTTGTCTGTGTCTATGTTTTTATGTGTACCATGAGTATGCAGGTACCCTCAGAAGCCAAAAGAGGGTGTTGGATCCCTTGGGAACTGGAGTTATATATGGTAGTGAGTCAACATGTGAGTGCTGGAAACCAAACAAGTCCTCTGGGAGCACAGCAGTGCTCTTAACTGCTGAGCCATCATCTCTCCAGCCCATTTGCACACATTTTTATGCTTTTTTGCTCTCTCTTGCTTAACTCCTATCAGTATGTTATCTAAGCTACTCACACTCTTGTTCTGGTGATTTCTCCACCTTAGCCTGGGAGTATCTGTGCCTATAACTTCTTTTTTTATGTATAACAAGAAGTATGATATATATGTAGAAACAAATGATGTACTTTTATTTTTTTAAAAAATTTTTTTTAAAGATTTATTTATTATGTATACAGTATACAAAAGAGGGTAACAGATGTCATCATAGATAGTTATGAGCCACCATGTGGTTGCTGGGAATTGAACTCAGGACTTCTGGAAGAACAGTCAGTGCTCTTAACCTCTGAGCCAACTCTCCAGCCCTTTTTCAAATTCTTAATGAGGCATCATCTACTTGTATTTTTAACATAGTAACCAGAACATATTGAGTTGAAGTTTTTAGTAATTTTTATTTTTTTTTAATTTATTTATTTTTGATTTTTCAAGACAGGGTTTCTCTGTGTAGCACTGGCATTCTTGGAACTCACTATGTAGACCAGGCTGGCCTTGAACTCTCAAGTGCTGGGATTAAAGGCATGCACCACAACTGCCTGGTCTAGTTTTCAGTAATCTTTAATCTGTACCTTTATAGACTATTATGCTTTTAATGACTAATTTATACATTTTATTATATTACACATTGGTATTACCCCTCATAGATACAGTTTTGCCTATTATTAAGTCTTTGTTCTTAATTCATGTTGGTGATTTTTGTCTCCTTTTGAATTCTAGAACACTTGTACCAGTGTTTACACAAAAGATAGAACGGCTAAGTGTAAGATTTCAGCCCTAGACCTTCTGATCAAGGTAATTTTATATTTTTAAGTAATATGTTTTTATGTTAAGTATGTAACATTGCTGGAAATTTGAGTTTTGTTTAGATAGGAGTTTAGGGGAGGATAGAGTTGT
This sequence comes from Sigmodon hispidus, assembly GCA_004025045.1. Taxonomy (NCBI): domain Eukaryota; kingdom Metazoa; phylum Chordata; class Mammalia; order Rodentia; family Cricetidae; genus Sigmodon; species Sigmodon hispidus. The sequence continues at coordinate 73,800 of PVIH01009589.1, forward strand.
GATTGTGTAAGTGACATGTAGATCTTGTAGTTTCTATCTGGCAGTACAACGGTGTTTTGTTGTCATATTTTACTGAGTAATAAGAGAAGAGTTTGAAGTTGTAAGGGAAATAAAGAGAAAATTAGCTAAGAATTTGCTGTTCTTTCTTCTTTTTTTTTTTTTTAAAAAACTTTATTTATTTATTTGCCTTGGTGTTTGCCTGGAACTGGAACTACAGACAGTTGTTAGCTGCCATGTGGGTGCTGGGAATCGAACCCGGGTCCTCTGGAAGAGCAGAGGGTGCTCTTAACCGCTGAGCCATCTCTCCAGCCCCTTTGCTGTTCTTTCATTTGTCACTGTTGTTGCCTTTGTCATACCTGTTGCTGTTAAGGAGTGCTTAGAGGACACCTTGTGTTCCATGTGAGTTCTTCTTGAAACCTTAGTAATGATGGCTCACTTTCACTTTTAGTCTCTCTCCTTTTGCATTTCTGGTTTGGAATACTTTGGAATTACTTGGTCTGTGATGTTGAATGCCTCTGAAGAAACAGTTCTAGCCACGTTACTGTTCTCTGGGCAAGTTAAAATTAAGTGTATACTGTCTTCCCCTTGTGGCCTTCCTCTGATCGTTCAAGCCCCACGTCTGCAGATTTTAGAGTAGGTGTTATTCCAGAGAGTCCCAGAATGAGTCTGCTGGAGGATAGGATTCTGAAGCTTTGTTGAAGTAGAGGATGTCTTTTATTTATTTTCTTCTTTAGAAAATGCTGATTTGTGTTCTTTTAGTTACTTAAGATGCTGAGAAGTTCTAGACTCATGGATGAATTTAGGATTGGAGAATTATTTAACAAATTCTATGCAGAACTTGCTTCTAAAACAAAACTGTCTGATACAGGTGAGATGTATTTTCAAATATTTTAACAAATTAATATTAAGTAACCATTAATTTTTCCTATGAAGGTCTTTTGCTGAAAGAATAACATAATGGAAGCAAAAGGATTTCTTAAAATTGAAAGCACACCATGTATAATTTAGCTTACAGAAAGAGATTTAGGTAAAACTTGAGAGACTTTCATGAAAAACCTAGTTATTTTGTGTTTTACTATAAAATTCCTTAAAAAATTTAAAAAATATTTTTGTATATGTACAGATGCATGTTGAAGGTCTGTGTATGTACAGGTGTGTGTTGAAGGTCTGTGTATGTACAGGTGTGTGTTGAAGGTCTGTGTATGTACAGTGCGTGTTGAAGGTCTGTGTATGTACAGTGCGTGTTGAAGGTCTGTGTATGTACAGGTGTGTGTTGAAGGTCTGTGTATGTACAGTGCGTGTTGAAGGTCTGTGTATGTACAGGTGCATGTTGAAGGTCTGTGTATGTACAGGTGCATGTTGAAGGTCTGTGTATGTACAGGTGCATGTTGAAGGTCAGAGTCCAGTCTTGGGAGTCAGTTCCCTCCACTTACCTTGTGGACTCAGAGACTCAAACACTGCCTTTTCTCACTGAGCTGGCTGGCTGGCTGGCCTTCAAATCATTTTGAATTGAACATCGTCTTATTTTCTTATTCATACATTTATGTTAATTTTACTTATTTAAATGTAGTTTTAGGATTTAATTTCTCTGAATTTATTTTTTAGTTTTAGAAAAAGTCTATGAGCTCCTGGGAGTATTAGGCGAAGTTCATCCTAGTGAAATGATAAATCATTCAGAAAACCTGTTCCGAGCTTTTCTGGGAGAACTTAAGACCCAGGTATAAAATGTCTTATGACAATGTAATTCCAGATACTGTCTTGGTTTTTGTTTTGTTTTATTTTTCATTTTTGGTAATATCTTTCTAAACACTTTTCTTTTAGATGACATCAACAGTAAGAGAACCTAAATTTCCTGTTCTAGCTGGCTGTCTGAAAGGGCTAACCTCACTTCTGTGCAACTTCACTAAGTCCATGGAAGAAGGTATTGCTGTACTTTTTTTCTTGCTTTTCTTTCTACTAGTGAGACCTTGTCTCAAAAATCAGGCCAGATTCTGATTTATGCTGTAATTTAGGTGATAATGATAACCTAAGTGAAATAAGCCAAACAATAAAACACACAGTATATAGCTCAACTTAAATAAGATACTTAGAGTAAGAAAGTGTAGCAACAGAAAGGTGTTTCCAAGAATTGAGGGTGTGAGTAGGGCTAGTGGGTACAGCCTCTTTGTTGTGGGAGATGAAAATGTTTTTGATATAGAACTTGATGTTACTCAACAGAATGAAAATATTTAATACTACTACGTTCTATCATTTTATACATTTTTAAAATGATGAATATTATATAGATTGTTACCACATTAAAAATAGATAGGAGAATGTTTGTATAGGAAATTGTCCACCTTTGGGTGTGTTTGTGTGTGAGAGAGAGAGAGAGAGAGAGAGGAGGTAGTAGGAGGAAGCTGCAAGGCCAAGGTCAGACTTCCCTGTGTTCCCTGGACAGTCAGATCCCTCTACCCTGGGGTGTGCTGTTAATTTTAGAATGCAGGGTGTGTTTATAGTTACTTTGTTTTTCTTGTTCTTAAAACCAATGTAATGCAGTTGTTTTTGTTTCCTTTTTAATTTTTTTTCACATTGGCTTATAAATAGTCTATGAATTTTATGTTTATGTTCCCCCTTTTCTTTCATTTGTGACCCTCCCCTTCTCCCACTGTGCATTTCTTTTTTTTTTTTGTAAATAATATATTTATTTTTATTTTATGTGTGCTTTTTTTTTTTTTTTTGCCTGCTTATGTTTGTGTGAGGGTGTCAGATCCCCTGGAACTGGAGTTACAGTTTTGAGCTATCATGTGGGTGCTGGGAATTGAACTCAGGTCCTCTGAAAGAAGTCAGTGCTCTTAACCACTGAGCCTCTGATTTCTTCCTCCATCCCATCCCACATACCAGTGTGCATGCTTATTCTCAGTATTCCAGTTACTTTTATCTAAATGGCCTTTACTTTAGGTAATCCCAGTTCAGATGCTGTAATGTCTACTTTTCTTCCTTTTTGTTTGTTTGTTTTTAGAGACAGCATTTCTTTGTGTAGCATTGGCTGTCCTAGAACTCACTATGTACATCAAGCTGGCCTTGGAACTCAGAGATCTGCCTGCCTCTGCCTGCTGAGAACTAGGATTAAAGATGTGTGCCACCACTGCCCAGCTAGTAATTTCTTTTTTTGAATATAAAGTCAAATTTTCTTGGTTTTGCATTCCAAAGTTGGCATTTAAAAAAATCTTTTAGGACATTACACTAAAAACCATGATGTCATCTATATCACTATAAGGGCTCTCTGACATCATTCTTCCCCAAGCTCCTGTCATGTCTGTCTTCTAATACATAAGTTCTTGCTCTGAAAGCAAATGGTTTTCTGAAAGGACAAAGAAATCAGTCAGGAATAAACTATGTCTTCTGTGCAGCTGCAATGAATAATGTGATTGAAGTCAGTTCTATAGGTAACATAGGTAATTGTGGTGTTAGCCTGCCTAGGAGAAGAACCTCACATTATGGTTATATACATATTCTGCATTCTTTCTTAGGACATAAAATTATGAGGTCCAGGGTATTATTTTATTCATATTTGCAAATCTCATTATTTTCTCTGTGTCTTAGTTAGTGTTTGCTGTAAGGAGACCAAGGTAACTCTTACAGGAGACAGTATTTGATTGGGGGCTTGCTTACAGTTTTACAGTGTTAGTTTATGGTTATCATGGGAGGAAGAAGACAGGCAAAGAGTTTGAGCAGTAGCTGAGGGTTTTACATCATGATCCCCAGGCAGTAGGCAGAGAGAGAACAGAAGGAGAGACACTGGGCCTGGCATGGGCTTTTGAAACCTCCCACTCTCAGTGGCACAGATCCTCCAGCAAGGCCACATCCCCTGATCTTTCTCACAGTTTCACTAACTGAAGACTAAGCATTCAAGCATACCAGCCGATGGGGCCCATTCTCATTCAAACCACCACAGCAGGTATCTTGTATAGAATAAATGCCTGAGAGCACTGGAGGAAAGGGAAGTGTATTTGGCCTTGAATCAATTTCAATTTTCTAGTCTTCAAAGAAGCCATAATCTGCCTCTTTTATAGATGAGAAAGCTGAGGCTCTGAGAGGTTATGTAATATGGGTGATAATTTAGATCCTGAGCTCACATGTTTGTTATTTCAGATTTTTGTTTAGTTTTCCCCAGAAGCTGTAACAACTTGCAATTCTAGTTTGGTCAAATGATGCTGAGAAGTTACTCTGACATCATAGGAGATTTGTGCAGCTGCTAGAAATACCAGTCTGTCTCAGGAAAAGCTGTCACTTGCAAGGTTTTGATAAAGAATATAAATGGATGATGTTTTTCTTTTGTTGTTATTCCCTCAGATCCCCAGACTTCAAAGGAGATATTTGGTTTTGCATTAAAAGCAATCCGTCCCCAGGTAGTATTAATATTACTCTAAGTCTTTTACAGTGGGGACTTGTGACTTTCAAACACTGATGATTTTTTTTTTTTCTGTAATAGATCGAGATGAAGCGATACGCTGTGCCCTTGGGTAAGATTTTTTTGTTTGAGAAAGTAAACAATTTTGAGTAATGTTTTGTTAAAGCTAGAATGAAGGCAAATACAAAAGCATCTGTGATGTTTCATAAGTAAGTATTTACAACTTTATAACTTTTTAAACTTCATTAGTCTAAGAAGATTAATTTAAGCAATAAATTCATAATTATGATCACATTTATGCTACAAAAATTAAATATATATATATAGATAGGTAGATAGATACACATATACATACATACATATTTGTTAGGGGCTGGCTAGTTGGCTCAGTGAGTAAAGATACTTGACTCCAAGCTTGATGAACTGAGTTCTATTCTCAGGACACATATAGAGGCAAAACAGTGCTGATTCCTGCAAATTGTCCTTCTTATTTGTGCAGGTACACACACACACATGCAATAATAAGGTTTTTTTAAAAAAAGAATACATTTTTAATGTTAGTACAGTTAGAGTCAGTGATCAAAAATATGTATTAGATCTATAAGAGAAAAGAATTTTAAATACTTTTTAAAATACCTATTTAGATTATCATTCAGGAGATTCAAACTATTTGATTATTTTGTTATTGTTGTTGAGACAGGGTTTTATGTTGCCTAGGGTGACCTTTAGCTTCACTGTATAGCTGACACTTCCACTTTCCTAGTGCTGACATTACAGGCAAATGTACTGTATGTATGTAATATACTAACTACCAAACCCAAGGTCTTTTGTTTGTTAAGCAAGCACTCTATCTATAGAGTTGCATTTTTAGCCCATAGGTTACTTGATTTTGTTGTGAATTAATGAATCCAGATTCTTTTTCTGACCCTTGTTTGATGCCAGGTCATGAGCCTAAGTCAGTGTGAACATTGAGATCACCAGATTATTGTAAGGTACTCTACTGTATCTTTTTTGTCTGTTTGTGTTTTAAGACAGGGTTTATCTACATAGGCCTACCTGTTCTGGAGCTTACTATGTAGACTAGGCTGGCCTCAGACTCGCAGATATTCACCTGCCTCTGCCTCCTAAGTACTTAAAGTTGTACACCACTGTGCCTGGCTATACAAAATCTTCTTGAGCATAGTTTTAACTTTTGACACATACAGGAAGCTTTCTTATTCTCTTGTCTGGCTTTTGTTGACCTATTTTAAATGGAGTTGTTTTTGTATTTTGCAGCTGGCCTACGATTATTTACTCTACATGCATCTCAATTTGCTACCTGCCTTCTGGACAACTATAATACTTTATTTGAAGTACTGTCAAAGTGGTGCAGCCATACAAATGTGGAATTAAGAAAAACCGCACATTCAGCCCTGGAATCCTTTCTGAAACAGGTACTTCAGACTCAACTTTCATTAAACGCTTTCACAAAAGAACTAAATTTCAGTCTTGTGCCTGCATGTTTGAAAAATAATGATAAAGTAATCCATTAGTTCCTGTAGCATTTACAGCAGAAATAGCACTCTGCCATGAATGTTAGCTAGATTGAGGGAAAGATCTTGGATGATCTCAGACTTGATCAGAACTCTGTAGGTTGTCTTGGCTAGGTGCTGAGAAAGCAAGCACATTGGCCCTGATGGGAAATATTGAGAGATATAACAAAAGTTTTGCTTGGAGCACTGTTAAAAATGGATAAGTAGGGTTGAGCATAGTGGCATGTGCCTTAAATTCCAGCACTTGGGAGGCAGAGGCAGGTGGATCTCTGTGAGTTTGAGGCCAGCTTGGTCTATAGAGTATAGAGTGAGTTCTAGGACAGCCACAGCTTTTAATGGAGCAATCCTGTCTCGTGGGGTGGGGTGGGTGTTAAATAACTTCTTCTTATAAGACTTATTTATTTTATTTATATTGTGTATTGAGTCAGGATCTCTCTATGTAGCCTTGGTTGTCCTGGAACTTGCTTTGTAGATCAGGTTAGCCTTGAACCCACCTGGCTTTGCTTTCTTAAGTGCTGGGATTAGAGGCATGTGCCATCACAGCTGGCCATGTTTATTAGGTGTCTGAGTGTTTTGCAGGCATGTGTGCATGTGTACCATATGTGTACTGGGATTAAAGATGTGGCTCATAGCGTCCTGGCTGTGGCTTCTCCTTTTGATGCCCTTCTTTTAATTTTCTTCTATTTTTTTTTCCTGTGGGAAATTTCATAGTTTATAATTTTTGCACTTATATTTGAGTCTGTAATCCATTTTGAATCACTTTTGTATATGGGATAAAGTAAGAGTGATATTGCTAATTCACTCTCATTTGTTGGTTCCAGCACCTCTTCAAAACCTAGAAAACATCTCTTTTCTTTTTCTGTCCTTTTAACTTGACTTATGTTTGTGCTTCTTTCTGGACTCCGATCCAGAAAGTCTTTGATTTTTTTTTTTTTAATTTTGTATTTATCAAGAAAAACAGTAAATTGAATTAAAAATGCTGATAAGTTAACAATAACTATAAAGAAAATAAAAATCATAAGCATGACTTATCAAAAGTGATAATGCAAATAATTTGCTACATATAAAATTACTTTGTGTTCAGCTTTCCCTCTAGTTTTTTTTTTTTTTCCATCCCTGTATATCCTCATTCAAGGTCCCTTCCCCCTCCCACCACATCTGGTCATTTTTCTTCTCCACAACTCCATCCCCTCGCTGGGCAGGGAGCAGACAGTCTCATGGTCCCACTGACCCAATAATGCTTACTTCAGTCTCCACTCCTGGCAAATCCAGTTCTTTCCCCCCTCCCTCAAGAGTGAGTCAGGTGTTCCTCTAGGTGGACTGGGGTTTGAAGGGTCAGTCCAGGGTGTTTCTGATCCCAAGCTGTTCGGTGGTTGTGGTTTGCAGCTTGGGCATGCTTGGCTTTTTTCTTGTTAGTTTGTTTAGAGACCACTAGTGAGTGAGTACATCCCCTGCTTATCTTTCTGAGTTTGTGATACCTCGCTCAGGAGGATATTCTCCAAATCCATCCATTTGCCTGCGAATTTTAGGATATCATTTTTTCTTACTGCTGAGTAGTATTCCATTGTGTAGATGTACCACAGTTTGTTAATCCATTCTTCAGTTGAGGGACATCTAGGTTGTTTCCAGGTTCT